>CAJNDS010002596.1:90000-105000 GCA_905221605.1 Symbiodinium natans | reverse complement strand
GGAGGTTCATGGGTACTTCTAAGTAGGGTTATAAGTTAACTACCCATAGCGGGCTCCCCAAACAACCCCCCGAAAGCCCCCAAAAAGTCCCCAAAGTGCCCACAGTCCCTAAACCCTAAATCCTAAACCCTATACACCCTTAAACCCTACACCCTAAACCCTAAACCCTAACCCCTAGGGAGAAACCTCGTTTCAAGGCTTAAGGCCACAAGGCCACGAAAAGCCCCCCAAACTCCTGAGCCTATCAGAACCCCAAAGCCCTGTAAACCAGGTCACCTGCAGGTTTATCTGTTACTTAATGAGTAGGGTTTAGGGTTGAGGGTTCAGGGTAAGGGTTTAAGGTTTAGGGTTTGGGGTTTGGGTTCAGGGTTCAGGGTTCAGGGTTTGGGGTACTTAAAAAGTAGGGATCTTTAAGTACCTGAAATGCAAGCAAGAACAGATTCTCTACTTCACCCTACCCCTAGGACGCCTAAACCCTAAACCTGAACCCTACTTCTAAGTACCCATGAACGTTGCGAGGTTGCCTCCGGAGGGAGGCGAATGTCTCAGGCCTTCTCCGGGTTTAGGGATTGGGGCTAAGGGGTTAAGGGTTAAGGTTTAAGGTTTAGGGTTTAAGGTTTCAGGTTTAAGGTTGAAGGTTTTTCCAGGCTTAGGGTGGTACTTTCGACAAGCTTGAGGTTGATGTGCTTCTTTAGGTCTTGAGTTTCATTCCCTGGTCTTTGATTGCACAGAACCAAGGTACCTTGTTGCCTGTTTGTTTTAAGGGCATACGTTGCTCCACGTACACGGACAGTTGTCTGAGGCTTCCGGTTTTGGCTGGAGAAAAGAGGCTTCGGCTTCAGGGCTTAGGGTTCAGGTGTGCAGTTTAAGGCTGAAGGCACATACAGGGTGGGGCCCCCTTACTATACTAACTGTAGTTAAGGGACTTATAACCTAACTTAGGGTCCTTATAACCCAATTTAGGGCCCTTATAACTCTACTTATAATTAGGGGGCCCACCCTGTAGGTTTTAGGTTCAGAGTGGGGGTGCTTTTGTTGGGGTCGAGGGCTCAGGGGTTCGAGCGCAGGGCGTCTTCAAGGATTTGGAACTTGGGGTGTTGCGCTTCCTAAACAGCAAACCCTTAAACTTAAGCCGTCAACTGTATGTGCATTAAACTATTAAGGCGTTCAAGCAGAGTTCCGGGTCCAGGGGCGAATCTACCAAAACCCTAAACCCTAAAGCCTAAACCCTAAACCCGGTGACTATGCATTCTTTGGGGGGGTCGGCCTTCAGGGCAAGAATCTCGCTCCCGCATGGGTCTCCGCCGGCGCAGGGGGGCGGTAGGACGGCAGAGGTCCACATCGGAGATCGTGAGCTTTCTCGTGAGAAGGGATGGAACTTTGGGGTTTTGGGTTTAGGGGTTAGGGCCATTTAGGGTTTAGGGTGTAGGGTTTAGGGTTGATCCTCGATATAGAGCTTCCATGTCGGCCCGTCTCGGCCGCCAAAAAGTCCCTGGAAAGCTCTAAGCCGAAGGTTTTCAAAACCCTAAACGCCCTGGTCAGGTTTGAGGGTTTGGGCTTTAGGCTTTGGGGTTTAGGGGTTCGGGGCTTCAGGACTTCTGGTTCCAAAGCAGCTTACGGTGTGTAGGGCTCAGACGGGAACCGGACTCCAAAACCCTAGAGTCTAGGATCAATCCTACATCCCTAAACCCTAACCCTTAAACCCTAAACCCCTACACCCCAGGACCCCTGTAAACCAAAAAGGCAGCCCTATGTTTCCTAGGTTACCCTTGGGTCTAGAACCCTAAACCCCAAAAGCCCAAAAGCCGTCAAACAGGTCCAGTCCGGCGGCACGGGCGGGCGGAGGATGTCACAGGCCTGGTACACCCACGTTTAGGGTTTAGGGTTTAGTTTAGGGTTTAGGGTTGAGGGTTGAGGGTTGAGGGTTGAGGGTTGAGGGTTTAGGGTTTAGGGTTTAGGGCCGCGTTGCAAGCCCAGTCAGTATGCCTTGGTAGTCCAGTGGTCCCCTGTCGTCCTTGCTTTTCGTTCAGGGTTCAGGGTTCCCTTATACAGTTGCCACCCCCACAACAGGGTGCCCCTTATTATAGCATGGTTACTGGGCTACCAAGATGCACAAGAAGAAAGCCCCCTAACCCTACACCCCTCATCGCTTTAGGGTTTAGGGTTTGAGGTTAGAGCCTCAGGAGACTGCTGCAAAATGATAGTCTGCAGACTCTACAGAGGTTCGTGGTTGACGTTGGGACAGGTTGTACGTTCACCTTGCAAGATGTTTACCACGCCAACACTCCAAAGCCCTATCTTTGTAATCCTTGATTTCGCGAAAAGGTAGAGAGCCCTCAACCTATTCAACCGGATAAGCCTACAAGCCCTCTGAATCCGATTCCCTTCGTAAGCCTTGTAAAGTCTTGAACACCCTGCAAGCCATTGTCTATTACGCATAAGCCTTTAACCATAACCTCTAAACCCTGAACCCTAAGCCCAGCCCCTTCCCTACAGACCCCTATAGACTGCACCCTCACCCTGCAAACAGGTCCACTCCGGCGGAACGGGTGGGCGGAGGATGTCGCAGGCCCGTCTGGGTGTAGGGCTTAGGGCTCAGGGATTCGTTCGGGCTTAGCGCTTGGGGCTTGGGGTTTGGGGTTTAGGCGTATCATGAGCAACCTTGGGGGCTAGGGCAGGGAGGGTGCTTCTCAGAGATTCCGGCACCCTGAGCCCCGTCGTGACTGTACCGTATTGCGGGTACTATGTAACATCTGCAAGAAGCGCAGCCAACCCACATGCAGTCGTCGTGGACCACAGGCGTGTGAGTGAGTGTTTACATGCGCAAGTTCTACGCAGCCTCGTGTTCCCCGAAGCCCAAGCTTCCGAAACCCTAAACCCTAAACCCTAAACCCTAAACCCTAAACCCTAAACCCTAAACCCTAAACCCTAAACCCTAAACCCTAAACCCTAAACCCTAAACCCTAAACCCTAAACCCTAAACCCGCACCCTAAACCCTAAACCCCAGTTAAGCCTTAAACCAAGCTTCAGAGTTATGCCCCAGCAGGGTCTCTGTATACGTCGTGTTCTGAATGAGGGTTTACAGTTTCGGTCTTTGGCATGCCCTGAACCGAATCCTGGCCCATGGGTTCAGGGTTTAGGGTTTAGGGTTTAGGGTTTAGGGTTTAGGGTTTAGGGTTTAGGGTAACCAGCTTGTCAAGCCGCACTACGGCCCAGTGACAGACAAGCTGGCTTTTGCTTAGGCTCGGTGCACTGCATCTTTCTGAAGTTGGGGGTTCGAACCCCCAAAAACACAAACCATGTTTTCCTTATAAGGGCAATATAAGGAATTGATTTTGCTTGTTTGGGGTTCTTAGGTAAGTATTGGTTCGTAGGCCCCCTTTTGAATCTTGGGTTTTTGGGGTTCAGGGTTTAGTCTATCTGGGCACAAAAAGCTGGAATTGGGGTTCCCAAAACAACCCCATAAGTTTAATCTATCTGGGTATAATCTATCCGGGCATAAAAATGTAGAATTGGGGTTCCCAAACAAGCCCAGCCCATAAGTTAACAGCTTCCGACTCGTCAGATGGCAAGTGGTGCCAGCGGCTCGTCGTCACGGAGGCAGACATCTGAGGGGTGTACTTGGAGGTTCATGGGTACTAATACCCGAATCCCAAAACTCCACAAGTACCTTAAGTAAGGTTACAACCATAGCTACCCTACTTCAACCCTAAACCCTAAACCCTAAACCCTAAACCTTAAACTTATAACCCTACTTATTTATGTACCCATGAACCTCCAAGCAGGGTTTGGGGCTTGGGGGGTCTGAGGCTGCGCCGCTAGCCCGAAATCCTAAACCCGAAAACCCTAATCCAGCCCGAAGCATATTGGGTTTACGGTTTAGGGTTTAGGGTTCTCCTGTTGGCTGATACTTTTGAGCTCCAGGCGATTTCAGGGTTTTTGTGGCTTCAGGGTTTTGTGTTTTGGGCTCAGGCTCCTTTTCTGGGGATTGCTTCGGGATAATTCTAAATTTCTCTTCTTTCCCTTTCAAGGGAACCTATTCATAAATTACTTTCAAAGGGCTTTCAACAGCAACACCCAGTTTTCTTTGGAGTATGGGCCTCTGTTTTAGGGTTTGTGTTTTAGGGTTTGATGCAGGGATGACACTTGGATAAGAAGAGGAATTGCATATCCACAACAAAAAGGGTATATAGTATGTGTATATCTCTCGATAAAAACTATTTGCTTGTATTTATTTATTCAGAAAGCTATATTTATACCCCCAAGGAAAGGGTAAAATGGATTATATATGTATATATACACAAATACCCCTAAGGAAAGGGTAAAATGGAATGTATGACCTCAACTCCAGGGGGTATACAGGATTCTGTGGGCTAAGGCAAGCTCTTCGTCTGAGCCTATCATACCCCTGAGCCCCAGAACAAAACGCCTCAAGTTTGAAGGCCCCAAAAAGTTGAGGGTTTAGGGTTTCGGGTTTAGGGTTTCGGGTAAAGATTTAGGGTTTAGGGTTTAGGGTTTAGGGTTTAGGGTTTAAAGGTTTTGGGTTTTGGGTGTCCTTGAACAACCTCCACCATCCTCCAATCCCACCACAACTCCCAAAACACGAGCCAAAGCCCCCCCTCTCCCCCCCCCCCCCCCCCCCTCCCCCCCTCCCCAACCCCACCATCCCCCCCTCCCCCCCCCCTCCCCCCCTACCCCCCCTCCCCCCCCTCCCCCCCTCCCCCCCCCCCTCCCCCCCTCCCCCCCTCCCCGCCCATCCCCCCCTCCCCCCCCCCTCCCGCCCTCCCCCCCTCCCTCCCCCTCCCTCCCCTCCCCCCTCCCCCGCTCCCCCCCTCCCCCTCCCCACTCCCCCCCCCTCCCCCCCCCCCCTCCCACCCTCGCCCCCCCCCCCCCCCCCAATCCGCCCAAAACTCCCTAAAACTCTCGCAGTCTTTTCAAAACCCTCCTTAACCCCCACCTCCGGAGCTCCACCCTTCAAGCACCCCTCCCCTTCATTCGCCCCTAAACCCTAAACCCTAAACCCCAAACCCTAAACCCTAAACCCGAAACCCCCCTTAAGACAAGTCCAGGGCTCGTCCGCCTCGACGCCAGTCGGTGGAGTTCATGGCCGGTATCCAGCTGGAGGTTCCTCTGGGGCCTTACGCCTTGAAAACCATACTAGGGTTTAGGGTTTAGGGTTTAGGGTTTAGGGTTTAGGGTTTAGGGTTTAGGGTTTGGTAGCCCAGTGGGGGCACCTTTTTTTAGTTTTTGTTTGTTCAAGGCTCGCTTATTTAAAGTAGCCGGCCCACAAATGGGTGCCCCTTATCATACTATGCTTACTGGGCAACCAAGTTGAACCCGGAACCCTAGCCCCTCAACCCTAAGCCCCAAAAACCTATAGAGCTATCCATCGGTCTGGCAGTTGATGTTGGTGGGTTTGGGTCAAAGTTCGCATTTCAATTCGGGTTTAGTTTCGGGTTTAGGGTCTAGGGTTTAGGGCTTAGGAGTACAAAAAGCTTTTTTGCAGCTGTCTGCAAGGGTTTCATACCGAAGCCTTGTGCATGTACGAGCCCCGAACCCTCTTCTCTTACTTTTGACGCCCCAAGGCGTTTCTGAGGGCATGACATGCAACGCACCCCTCCTCACCCAGGCTTGATTGCGGGGTTTAGGGTTTAGGGTTTAGGGTTTAGGGTTTAGGGTTTAGGGTGTGGGATTAGGGTTTAGGGGGGTACTTGGGCCTTAGTTCGGCTGGAGAGGGGCAGTTCTCTTAAACCCTGAACCCCTCAAACCGAAACCCTATACCCTTAACCACCATGGGACCATGGGGCCTTAGGCCCAAAGCAGTTTAGGATTTAGGGTTTAGGGTTTAGAGTTTAGGGCTAGGGATTCAGGGTGCATACAAGAGAACCAGCCATTCCACAGGAGCGATCGCCGTCGAAGGGGCTCCGGCCTTACACACCCCGCATTTGGGGCTTTTAGGTGTTAGGGTTTAGGATCTAGGGCTTATAGGGTTTAGGGCTGAGGGCTTCTAGGGTTTAGGATTAAGGGCTCATAGGGTTTAGGGCTTATAGGGTTTAGGGCTTATAGGGCTTATAGGGTTTAGGGTTTCACGGCTTAGGGCTTGTGGGGTTTAGGGTTAAGGGCTCAGGGTTTGGGGGGTTTGTCCCTGTTCGGGGGTTTAGGGCTAGAGGGGGCTGTTCTCTATTCCGTTCTGCTTACCGGGACGCTGCCAGGCTATTGAAGGTCGAGAGGGTATGTGGACGGACAGCTCAATGAGTGTGCACTCCCCTATAAACCCTTAAACCCTTAACCCTAAAATCCTCAAACCCTAAAACCCTAAGCCCTAAAACCCTCAAACCCTAAAACCCAAAGAGGTCCCCCTGACAGCCTTGCTCAGAGCTCGGGGGCCGTGCCCCTGAATCGGGGCTACGCATATTGGCCCTAAAGCCTACACCCTATACACCCTATAAGCCCTCAACCCTCAACTACTCGGCTTCTGAACCTTCAAACGACTTTTGGTGCCCCTTGATCCAGGCGGCGTGGGCGACGAAACTCGGCAGACCTTTTCGCACCACCGGCGCTGTCGCTGGCCAGGGGCCTACTGGGTTCAGGGTTTAGGGTGCTTCGGAGTGCTAGTGAATATGGGCTAGTTTTGAGGGAAGAGTCAAAAACAGTCAGTTTTAGACCCCAAGCCCTCAAGACAAAATAAATAAACTTTTTCTGGGATGTCATTGTGAGTTTCCCAAGTCATTTGTCTAGAGCAGCTGACAAGCCGAGCTCAAGTAATTACATCCAAAGTGCCTTTGAGGCCACATATTCAGATCATTCAAATCCAGGTCCTTTCAAAACCCCGGTCGCCTCCCGCATCCCCCCCTCTCCCTGCTGGAGTCCAGGGCGAGAAATCCTGGTGGGGGGGGGGGGGGGGGCGGTTAGGGAGGGTTCAGGGTTTAGGGTTTAGGGTTCAGGGCTCTAAAACAGAAACTCGCTCAAAGCTCGTTGGGACAACCCACCAACAGGCCCCAAGAGGCCCCCCCAAGAAAGGCGAATCATTCCCAGACCCGCCACGATTCGTTCGTTTCGCACCATGGGATTCAATATGATTCTGAAAGAGTAGAGCCTGAGAAGGAAACCCGCTCAACACATTTCTTTCAAAGAGTTTCGTTCAAGACTTTCGTTCAAAACGTTATTGGGACCCAAACCCTCTGTACACTTTCTATAAACCCTACACCCTAAACCCTGAGAACCGGATGCACGTGCTGGGGGGCGGGGGGGGGGGTGGGGTGAATGACAGAGATCATAATACCTAGCAACCTCAAACCCTGCATCTAAGTTTCCGGGCTCAAGAGGTGAATCACAGATCCGGATTTTGGGGTTTGAGGTTTTTAGGGGTTTCGGGTTTATTTTGGGGCTTAGGGTTGGGGGTTGCTGATGTGCGTCCTCAGGGGGCGGGGGGGGGGGGGGGGGGGGGGGGGGGGTCACCCCGGGAAAGGGTCCCCTACACCCGAAATCCTAACTCTCCGATACCAAACCCCAAACCTTCAGCCCTAAACCACCCTTGCGAATTCGCAGGACGACCGGGCGCCGACCAAGGGGACCGGAGCATGCTGTTTTGGCTTGAGGTACCAAATAAACCCTACTTAGTACCCTGAAGGTCTAGTATCTTCGGGTTTTGGGTCTTCAACCCTAAACCCCTCATCCAGGATGGTCTGAGTTAGGCTTTAGAATCCCAGAGACTATACAGCCCTGTAAGTCCTGTAAAGTCCGAAAAATCCTTGAAAGCCCTCTGAAGCCCATCGTGGTAATCGTGCTACGAAGGACCTGCTGGGGAACGTTAGACCTAGCCGATGCCCGAAAGCCTCGTATCCAGCTGGGAGGGAGCAAGCCTAAACCCGAAACCCTAAACCGCAAACCCCAAACTAAACCCGAAACCCTATATATATATATCCTAAAAGGGACTTAGGCGAGTCGGTGCTGATTCACTCGTTGAAGGGTTTCGGCCCCCTTGAACCAAAGATCCTTGAATCAAAAGAGGGTGCCCATGTTTGGTTCGATTTAGGCTTTAGGTTTTAGTGTTCCCTTAAATGGGTGCCCATTTCTGTTTCCTACGTTTCTCCGGGACTTAGGCGTCAGGTATTTCCATAATCTCTTCTTGGGCCTAGACAGGCACCCTCAATCCTTGATCCTAGACCTTTCAAGCCCTACTTGGCATATGGACCCACAGGGTTACCCTCATCCATGAGGTCATGCTCTGAGCACGCTGTTTTTCCTCAGGGTCCATCCAGGGGCAACTTCTTCCCGGTTTTGAAGCTTATGGTTTAGGGTCTGTTTAGGTTACCCTCCCCATCTAGCACAGAGTCATCGTGGAGATATTGGATACATAAGCTTCCCAAATTAAGGATCCGAGGCAAACATCCTGACAAATCCTGTGATGGCTTGTTGTTGGGTGCTAGGCTCAAAGTGCGATGTTTCAAGCCTTCGGCGTGTCAAAGAATGTCAAAGCAGCCTGCTGCTATGGAACATCCTGGAGTTTAGGGTTTAGGGTTTAGGGTTTAGGGTTTAGGGTTTAGGGTTTAGGGTTTAGGGTTTAGGGTTGTTGGACTTGGCACCAAAGGTGCCGCACCTGTCGGCCCTCGACGCCGCCAGGCGTTCCCCACGGAACATCTTGGAATGCCGCGCTCGGAAAAGAAACTTGTCGGAAAGCATGACCCGACGGCAATGCAGCGAAGGAGGGCAAGATTACCCTAAACCCTAAACCCTAAACCATGTGGGTTCTTTGGCAAGGGCTCGGCCGAAGGGCTGGGCCGAGCAGTACACAACCAGCACTTGCTGACCAGGCGCGAGACGGTGTGGCGAGGGTTTAGGGTTTAGGGTTTAGGGTTGAGCGTTTAGGGTTTAGGGTTTAGGCCAAGTCGATTGCCCTCCTGGCCTCCCGCTTATTTGTCATTGAATTAGGACCCCACATGAGCCCAAAATTGTCCCCTTCTATAACTTCTAGCCCCGAGTAGTATGATCCCAACCCTAAACCCTAAACCCCAAACCCCAAACCCTAAACCCCTACAAGCCCTGAAGGCCCCCCTGGGGTCTATGCTAGGAGCATGGAAAGCAAAGCCAGCAGCATGACTTCAAAAGCGCCGAGCCCTCGGCGCGATGCAATCGCAGCGGGAGGTATAGAGTTTAGTTCGGGTTTAGGGTCTCGGGTTTCGGGTTCAGGGTTCAGGGTTAGGGCTTAGGGCTCAGGGCTTAGGCTCAGGGCTTAGGGCTTCGGGCTTCGGGCTTCGGGCTTCGGGCTTCGGGCTTAGGGATCGCATGAAGTTACTGGGGAGTTATCTTAATTATGTGGGTACCCAATTATCTATCTGTCTGTCTGTCTATATATCTACGGCCCCGTATTCTACTTTAGGATCCACTAAAAGGGGCCCTTATTGAGGGAACCTCCCACGGACCCTGTCGGAATGGCAAACCCCAATGCTAAATGGTCGACTTCACAGTCGCCACCGCCCAAAACTTTTTCCTGAGCCCCATGCTGAGGGTTTAGGGTTTTTAGGGTTTAGGGTTTTTCAGGTCAAGGGTTTAGGGTTTTTAGGGTTTAGGGCTTTTTGGGTCAAGAATTGAGGGGTTTTGGGGTTTAGGGTTGTGAGGGTTTGGGGTTTCAGGGTGCCCGCAGCTGCCGGTGGCTGTACGACACTAAACCCTGCGGCCTAGGCCCTGTAAGTCCAGACCTCCCTGAACCATCCTAGACCCTAGACCCCTTTTTCTGCTTCAGGGTTTAGGGTTTAGTGTTTAGGGTGTCGGAAAGTTCCAATCTTAACACGCTGCAACCGCGAAATCCCTCAAAGCCCGAACAGCCCCCTAGACCCGAATGACAGCTGAACATAAGCCTTCAACCCAAATGAGCCCTGCAGATCTCCCCCTCGTCCCTTCTTCTCTCCTGGAGGGCCTCAAGCCCTAAACCCTAAACCCTAAACCCTAAACCCTAAACCCTAAACCCTAAACCCTAAACCCTAAACCGTGCTGATTCCCAGAGTTCTGGGATCCCAGATGCAAGCCAGGGAGCAGCTTCAGAAGGAAGAGTTGATACTGCACATGTTCAGAATGAAGGCCAGGGGATTGCCTCTTCTTGAGCTTTTGAGGTTTTGGGGCCTAGGGTTTAGGGTTTAGGGTTCAGAGTTCAAGGTTTATAAGGGTTTAGGGTGTAGGGTTTAGGGTTTAGGGTTTAGGGTCTAGGGTTTAGGAATTAGGGTTGAGGGCTTAGGCCTGAACCCGTTTGTGGTCGGGACACACGGGGGCTCCCGACAGTAGCCAGGAGCGTAGTCCGGCGATTCGCGCCACTTGCGATCTGGCGGGCTGCAAGTCCGAATCAGTTTAGGGTTTAGGGTGTAGGGTGTAGGGTTTAGGGTTTAGGAGGCGGGGAGACCAGATTGGAAAGAGTAGAGGGGAGACGCGAAGAGGAGAGGAGAAGATAAAGAGAGGCAGAGAGTAGGAGGAGCCAGAGAGCAAGCAGGCAAGCAAGCAAGTAAGGTAGTAAGGTAGTTATTGCGAAGCAGGTAGTGAAGGAACCATTGCAATAACTATAACTCATCAAAAAACCGACAGAGACAGGCAGACTCAGACAGCGCAGCGACGACCACCAATACCACCACCCTCGCCCCCCCCCCCCCCACCCCCACAGTTCCTCCCAAGCAGCTGGGGAGGCTCTGGAAAAGCACCTGAACACGCGGAGGACCAGGTGCAGTGCTACAGGGTGGGGCCCCCTTACTATACTAACTGTAGTTAAGGGACTTATAACCTAACTTAGGGTCCTTATAACCCAATTTAGGGCCCTTATAACTCTACTTATAACTAGGGGGCCCCACCCTGTAGGATCCCCTTAAGGGAGGAGGGTATGGAGGGCGGTATGCAAGCCAAGGGTTCCGAATAACCCCCCACCGCTCCCGAAGCTTCCCTAAGGCTCCCTAGGTACCTACCCACCATGAAGCCCCCCTCCCTTAAGAACCCTAAACCCGAAACCCGAAACCCTAAACCCTAAACCCTAAACCCTAAACCCTAAACCCTAAACCCTAAACCCTAATACCTACCCACCATGAAGCCCCGCTCACTTCAGGACCCTGTAGTTCAAGAGAGGAGGACATCGCTTGAGGGATGAGGGAAGTCCAAAGGGTTGGGGGAGGATATTTAAACGCTTAGGGTTGAGGGTTCAGGGTCTTGGGATGTAGGCCCTCCACCCTAAACCCTAAGCCCTAAGCCCTAAGCCCTAAGCCCTAAGCCCTATGCCCTAAACCCTAAACCCTAAACCCTAAACCCTAGCCCTAAGCCCTAAATACACCCTAACGACCCCTCAGAGAGACAAAACTTGTGAGCTTTGAGCCGCAGGTGTTCCTGCGGATGCTGGAATTGCTGCGCAATGGCGGCGGGGTATCCCAAGATCCATGTTTGGGGGTTTAGGGTTTGGGATTTGGGGTTTGGGGTTTAGGGTTACGTGCTATCCTCCACCCTAAACCCTAAACCATAAACCTTACAGCTGAAGACTCAAGGCTTTGAAGGGCCGTTGGCCTTGAACTCACCTTGTTTTGGGCCTCTTTTTTGATTTGGTGACTTTTCTAAAGATGGTTCTTTTTGGGGTTGCCATTCTAAGGCGGCCCTATATTTTTTTTTTGGTACACAAGCAGGGAGCAACATTTTCAGAGCTGGCCAACTGGGCCTGTGCTAGCCCGAACATGGGTGGAGAGTTTAGGCCGGCTAGCTAAATCGGCTGATGTGACCCCAGGATTGACTCCCAGACTACTATAGGGGTCGGAAGAATTACTCATAGTATTATCTTACGGGCCCCTTGAACATTATACTAGAACTGTCCCCCAAAATGCTATCCTAATTCTTGAGGCCCCTAAACTAGATTGTATGAGTTAGCCGGTTAGAACCAGTTGAACTTAGCCCGGGCACGAGGAGTAAGCAGCCTGGGTTGGGGGCTTCAGGATAAACCGGACACGGTTCAGGGCTTGGGGGTGTAGGGCCTGGGGTTGGGGCCGTCCGACCATTCCGACCCACCCTGGATCCCAGGTCTTTCCGTGCGTTTGGCTGTGGCGGAAGTTTCAGAAGCTCCTGTGGATAGTGTGAGCCCTGATTCTGTGTGCCTTCTGGTGCCACCCCTACCCCTAACCCGTGAGCCTTTGGGGGTTTAGTTTTTGGGAAGGGCTCTTAGTAAAAGGGGGAACATCCCCTAAACCCTAAACCCTAAACCCTAAACCCTAAACCCTAAACCCTAAACCCTAAACCCTAAACCCTACAAGTTTAGGAAGTTAGGGGTTGGGTTCTTCTGTTCCGCCCCCGTGCCATGGTAAGCTCTGGCCAAGCTTCCCACTTGCCAGTTTCGTTCGGGCTTTGCGAAGTCACGTCCTCTTCATTGCTGGATGGTCAACTAAACTCTGCAGCCCTGAATCCGCCAGGAATCTAGGGTCTAGGGTTTAGGGTTTAGGGTTTAGGGCAACTAGGACCCAGAGTACGTAGGCCCTCATTTCCTTTTTTTTTTTTTTGGGGGGGGGGGGGGGGGGGGGGTTGCGTTCCCTGTTGAGCCTCTTTAAACCAAAAAGGGCACCCTTGTTATTTCTAGGTTACTGCTGGGTCTAGAGACGGTATCCTGAAACCTTGCATTGCAGGGGGCGAGGTTCACAGAGGCGCTTGCCTTCGCTGGTGCTTCCCGAAGCCGCGGAGCGCGATGCAGTCGCAGCTATCCGGCACGGAGCGGCCTACAAGTTAGGTCGAGCAGTGGTGGCGAATGCTATGAGCTCAGTGCCAGTGGGATTGATCGGGGGTGCGCCCTCGTGGAAGCAGGCGGCGGCAGCTGAGAACAGCGACAGTGAGCCGGAGTACACCGTTGTATGGCGCTGAGGGCACTCAGCGCCAGAGGAGTGCACAGTCACCCTTGTGAGACTGCACTCAGCTTGTGCAAGTCGAGTACCTCCGGGGTCAAAGCGCAGTGGACGAGCGGGGTATGCTGGGTCAGAGGTCCATCAGAGAATTCAGTATTTGGGGGTGGGGGGGGGGGGGGGGGGGGGGGGGGGGGTGTAGGGCTACAAAAGGTTCGCCGTTCGCCTAGAGTACAGGCCACTTTCGAGGACATGTTAATTAAGGGACATCTTAAACCCTAAACCACAAACCCCAAACCCAATATGAAGGGATGGCCTTGGCCACGAAGGCTTGCTAAGGCTTCGGCGGAGAGAGATGGTTCTCATGCCAAGGCTTCTCATTCCATCGGGTCTTAGGTCAGACTCCGAATTTCCTAACCCTAAACCCTAAACCCTAAACCCTAAACCCTAAACCCTAAACCCTAAACCCTAAACCCTAAACCCTAAACCCTAAACCCTAAACCCTAAACCCTAAACCCTAAACCCTAAACCCTAAACCCTAAACCCTAACCCTAAACCCTAGCCCCCTTCAAAAATATAAATAAACGAAGCCAGAAAGCACCGCAAACCCCTCCGAGGTCGCGACCCTGAGCAGCAGATACGAGCCGGAGCACCCGGAGGAGTTCCGCCGGCGGCGCATCGTAGGCGCGGCACCGGCTGGGGTTAAGGCTTATAGGTTTAGGGTTCAGGGTTTAGGGTTTAGTGGCCATGCAATGCTGTGCAGACAATTGACGACGTCGAGGCAGCTGGCCCTCAGTCTGAGCAGGAAAGCGAGGGGCAGGCTACCTCATTGAGTGCAATGGGGAGATTGGCCTCCCTC
This sequence comes from Symbiodinium natans, assembly GCA_905221605.1. Taxonomy (NCBI): domain Eukaryota; class Dinophyceae; order Suessiales; family Symbiodiniaceae; genus Symbiodinium; species Symbiodinium natans. Next base: position 91,301 of record CAJNDS010002596.1, on the reverse strand, counting down.
ATGCAGGAGCGAGCGGAAAGGGCGGAGATGACTCATCACGATCACTGCAAGTGAGCGGCATGGCACACAGCCCGCAGCCCAAGTGCACGTCACCTTCTGGCATGATCTCTTTCGCTTCAGTAGGGTTTAGGGTCTAGGGTTTAGGGTTGAGAAGCCAGCACACTGCACGCGCAACCGTTCAGTCCCAGACCCTCAGTCCTAAAGCGCTTTGTTTGCTCCAACCCTTTAAACCCTAAACCCTACACCCTGAACCCAAAACCCTAAACACTAAAACCTGGAGCCGGACCTTGAAACCCTTTGGGTTTAGGGTTTAGGGTTTAGGGTTTAGGGTTCACGGTTTAGGGTTTAGGGTTAGGGTTTAGGGTTTAGGGTTTAGGGTCCCTAAAACCCAAGCCCTCTCAACCCCAGTTCCACTGGGCTGTCGGCTCCGTCATAGTTTTGGTCTTGGGGCCCTTCGTTCTGTGTCAGCAGTGGGCATGTCTGGGTCGGGCTGATCCTCCCACACAAATGCTCTGCAGACAAAGGCTCATATTATATGACCCTTAGTGCGTTTACGCCCTTGTACTTTATGCATAGAGGTCTTGTATAAGGCACCTTAGCTAAGAACTTGATTCAAACCCTTAGCCTAACAAATCCCCATTCGTGCGGGGGCGCCCGAAGCCTTCCCAAATCGCTTGATGAAGGAATTTAGGGGTTGAGGAAACCCTAAACCTAAACCCTCGCTACACTGCCAGGCCTCTGGTCCTTGCTTGACGGCTCTGGCTGGTACGTACGGGCCCGAGATGCACCGCAGCTGGCGGTGGTTTTCGGGTTTGGGGGTTTTAGGGCTTAGGGGCCCCGGGAAACCTCGCGCAGAACAATCTAGCAGGACCTTCCCCCCCCGCCTCCCACAAAGAGACTTTCACTCCATAAGCCTTGCAACCCCAAACCCTAAAAGAGTTCCTAAACCCTAAACCCTAAACCCTAAACCCTAAACCCTAAACCCTAAACCCTAAACCCTAAACCCTAAACCCCTGAGGGCATCCGACCCCTAAGCCGGACACGAAGGTGGCCTCGGTGGCCTTCAGGCGCCACGCGGAGAACGCCGGAGGTTTCCAGCTTCCCCATTTCGAGGACTTGGGTGATGATGGGGCGGCTTAGGGTTTAGGGTTAGGGTTTAGGGTTTAGGGTTTAGGGTTTAGGGTTTAGGCTTGAGGGTTGAGCGTTGAGGGTTGAGGGTTGAGGGTTGAGGGTTGAGGGTTGAGTTCAGGGCTCAGGGTTGAGGGTTCAGGGTTTAGTTGCACTCGGGTCACTCCTGTATC
>CAJNDS010002596.1:15000-85000 GCA_905221605.1 Symbiodinium natans | reverse complement strand
GCGTTTCGCCAAGCGCGAGCTCTTGGCGAGCAACGTGGCAAGCACTCCCATCGCCTAAGGCTTACATCGTAGTTTGGGCCCTAAACCCTAAAGCCGAAACCCTAAACCCTGAACCCTAAAGCCTAAACACTCTTACAGGGCTTCGGGTTCAGGGCTCACCGACTATCGGTATCAGCATCTATAGCTCTCATTGAGCTGTGATCCTGGTACCTGGGTCCTCAACCTACAACCGTTCTTCCTCCCTGGTTCTTCGTAGGGAGGGAATGAGGTACCCTATATAATCCCTTAAAGGGTATATATACATATATATATATATAGGGTACCTCATTCCCTCATTCCCTACGAAGAACCAGGGGGCCGTTTTTTCTTGGGGTTCCTGCGCCTCAAGGTACTTGGTGGTAGGCGTCAACAGCGACGAGTCCGTGCAGAAGGCAGCCCTCAAACCCCTCAACTTCCTCAACCCTCCGTAGCCCTAAACCCTAAGCCCCAAACCCCCAACCCTAAACCCTAAACCCTGAACCCTGAACCCTACGTAGCCGTAAACCTAAACTCCCCAAGCCTCAGCCTCTAAACGCCAAACCCAAAGCCTTCAACCCTTAGCGCTCTCTGGCCCGCCCACAAGGCCTTCTGTAAGAATCGAGCCGTGCCTCAGGGTTTAGGGTTTAGGGCTTAGGGATCTTCTCACCTCGAGCTCATTGCTTCAGGAGTGTCTTCCATGACCGTTTAAACCTTAAACCCAGACCCGAAACCCTGCCCGCCTAAACCCCAAACCCTAAACATCCCTCAACCCTCACACCCTTAAATACCAGCTCCTTGGGGCAATCATTGAGCCTAGGGCTTATAGGATTTAGGATTTAGGGTTCAAGGTTAGGGTTCAGGGTTTAGAGTTTAGGGCTTAGGGTCTAGGGTTTAGGGTTTAGTACCTCTTTACCTCCTGGAGAAGTAATCCTGAACTCTCAACCAGTCAGAAGATAAGCACTAAACCCTAAACCCTTCACTCCCTAAAGTGACCTCAACGACTCACCCTCAACCGTCACCCTCAACCCTGATTCCTGAAACCGGTGCCGGAGAAGTAACGTTAGACCCTCCACAAACCCCAATTCCTGAAACCAGCTGTTAGATAGGTAACTAAGCCCCCAACCCGAACCCTAAACCCCAAACCCCAAACCCCCAAACCCTAAACCCTAAACCTTAAACACTCGACCGAAGAGTCAGGCCAAGGGTTTCCGCCCTGTGCTGATGGACGCCGAGCGCCAGGCCAACGGTTGCCCAAACAGTTCTGGTTTCGGGTTTAGGGTTTAGGGTTCTGGCCCGAAGCTGACAATGTCAGTTTCGGGTTTTGGGTTCTTAGTTCTTTGTGGTTGGGTTCATTTGGGTTCAGGGTTTAGGGTTTAGGGTTTAGGGGTTAGGGTTTAGAATTTGGAGTTTGGGGTTTGGGTTTAGGGTTTGGGGTTCGCAGTTCTTCGTGGTTGGGTTTAGGGCCCTTTGGCGTTTGCGAGGCCCTTAGGTAGGATGCTGCCTTTGCCTGCACCCCTGCTTGCAGGGCAAACCCTAAACCCTAAACCCTAAACCCTAAACTCCAAACCCTAAACCCTAAACCATAAACCCCAAACCCTAAACCCTGGGCTGAGTCAGGCTTCGGTGCCTTTCATGGCCCGGGGAGTTGTGAGGGAGACTTGTCTTGAGTGGCTTACTGTCTCCTTCCTTTGTGGAGGCCACCAAAAAACCCTCTAAGGGCGTGTATCGTAGTGAGAATGAACTACAACAACAAGTAGGGTTTAGGGTTCAGGGTTTAGGGTTTAGGGTTTAGGATTTAGGGTTTAGGGTGTAGGGTTTAGGGTTTAGGGTGTAGGGTTAAACCACCAAGCACGCATGAAAGTTATGTCTGCCCCTGGCAGAAGACTTTTCTGAGAGACGGGGGATGCCAACCTGCAACACATAGGCTTTGGGTTCTCAGGATAGGCGCGCAATACCTGAAAAAACCCTACCGGCTCTTAGTAGGGAATGAGGGAATTAGGTGCCATACCCTTTCAGAGATCTACCCCTTAAGAGGTTCTACACGGTACCAAAACCTCCCTCATTTCTTACTAAGAACCAGTAAGAAAACCTTGCAGGGGCACCCTGTCGCAGTAACATGAGTGGTCGCCGGGCCAAGAAGGTTAGGATTAAGTAGGGATCGGGCTCCTGAAATACTAGCCCGAGGCCCTCAACGGTAAACGGTGAGATGCTTAGAGCTTAGAGCGTGGGAGCTCGAAGTTCGATATTCAGAGTTTCGGTATGAGGGTGTTGGAATTCACGCGTTTTAGGCTTCTAGGGTTGTATGGTTTGAGGTCTTTAAGGTTTTGAGGGGTTTACGTTGGGATGTTCCCACTTGTACCAACAGTCCTTAAAAAGGATTATAATCGGGAGACTGTAATCCCCATTAAGGACTGTTAGTACATGGGGGAAAATCCCAAGGTTTAGGTGTTTTGGGTTTTTGGGGGGTTTAGGGGTTTAGGGTTTAGGGTTTAGGGTTTAGGGTTTAGGGTTTAGGGGTCTTGGCCTCTCCAGGCTGCGGTGGCCGGGTGCCGTTTCGTCGATGAGCTCCTCCGACGCACGAGGTTTAGGGTTTAGGGTTTAGGGTTTAGGGTTTAGGGTTTAGGGTTTAGGGTTTAGGGTTTAGGGCTGCTTTGGGGGTTGTCCGAAATTAGGGGAACCTTATTGGGATCTTTAGTGCAGGGGAATCCTCCTATTTGGCGTCTATATTCGGGGCCCCTTACAATCGTGAACGTCGATTTGGGGTTGTCCCCTAATTCGGGTCTTGGGTCAGGCCTGTGTCAGGAACGCTGGAGCTGGCGCCCAAACACTCGCAAAACTGGATAGCTGAGAAACACCTTTGAATACTTGCCATCGTATGGGCATGTCGCAAATTTAGCAACTACTACTATTTGCCTACGAACTCCCGAACAAATACAACATCAACAAACAACCCCTTATTCCCCTGAGAAGGATGGATAGTGGTTCTTAAAAGAAGGGGTTCCCAAGCAACTAGTAGACTACTATTGTTTCCTTATCATGGCAACTCAAGTTCCTTACACATCCAGAGCGGGCACACCAAGCCCACCCACCTCTGCCCCTCCCCCCCCCCCCCCCCCGCCACACCCTAAACCCTAAACTCTAAACCCTAAACCCTAAACCCTCGCAAACATGTAGTGTAGGCAGTTGAGGAAGCAAGTTAGAGTGGGGCTTAGGGTTTAGAGTTCTGCGGGGTTGTGTCTTTTTTGTTTTTTGTGCGAATGTTGGGCCGAGGATCGTGCCGGCGCGACTTGGCAGCATGCTTTGGGGGATCGGGGTCATAAACCATACCTTGCCGTTCGGGCACCAGCGCCTGCTAGTTTGTCGGTTTTGGGGTTGCTGGTAAGTCGATTTTCGGACCCAGAGTCTCTAGGCCTAGGCCCTACATCCTCCTAGGTGGGATAAGGGGGACCCTTCAAAGGGAAGCCTTCTAAACCCTCTTCTGGTGTTCTTAAAAAGGGACCTTATTCAGAGGGTCTATATCCCAAGATTCCCCCTATTCCTATCCCCTACATCCTAAATCCAAGCAGTTCTATTGTGTAATAGCCGTGCTGATGAATTTCAAGCGAAGAGTCTGGGCAAAGAGGTCTGGAGTCTGGAGCGGGGCTTCTGGGTAGTTAAGCTGTGGTACCTTCGGTGGCGGTGACCAGCGCACTGCGAATACATTCGCTGAAGACTCTGGTCGCTCTTGGCTTACTGTTTCTGAGCAGGGAATGAGGGTATTCGTGCCCTATAGAATCCCTCAGAGGGTGTATAGGGCGATATGCGGTGCCCAATTCCGTGGGTTCTTGTTCCTCGCTAGGGAGATAGGGAGTTCAGTGCCTCATATCCCCTCGTTATGACCCCCAAGTGCATAGGGTTCTTGATTCAGAGGTGAGGGCGCGATGGCTTTCAGAGTGCTTGCTTACAACCATGTCGAGGTTCGACCCTAGATAGCTCCTTCCTACAGGGTGGGGCCCCCTAGTTATAAGTAGAGTTATAAGGGCCCTAAGTTGGGTTATAAGGACCCTAGGTTAGGATATAAGTCCCTTAACTACAGTTAGTATAGTAAGGGGGCCCCACCCTGTAGAGAGCAAGCTCGGAGGAAAATGGGCCCCGGGCTTGGGGCTGAAGGGTTTTGGGGCTTATAAGGGAACCTACTTGGAGGTTCATGGTACTTATTAAGCAGTTATAACTGTACTTATAGCTGTACTTATGATATAGGGGCGCTTAGGGGCCTCGTAAGTGGGGTATAAGTACAGCTGAACCCTGAACCCTGAACCCTAAACCCTAAACCCTAAACCCTAAACCCTCCTCCCTCCTCCAAGTACCCCAACCAAAAAGGGAACAAGGGCAGGAGGCCTTGGCAACCCGAATCCAAGGGACCACACAAGTTTCGGTAGCCCTTGTAATATAGGGGTCGGAAGAAATAATTACGAATAGCATTCCATTGGGGTTTAGGGTTTAGGGTTTAGGGTAGTAGCCCAAAACCCAATTGGAGCTATGAAGGCCCTACAGTAGGTCTTTCGACCCTCGTATGCCATGAAGTCTGGGCAATCTGCAAGGTCTCCCTACATCATGTCGCTCGGACTGCTTTTAGCGATGCAGTTTAGGGCTGCATCACCACGCGCGAGGGGCTTTTTGGATTCAGGTTTTTGGGTTTGGGGTTTAGGGGTTCGGGCTGGGATTTGGGGTATTTGAGGTGAGACTTCAGAGGTGTATTCCTGTCGCAAGAAGCATCCACAGGCGAATCTACGGGAGAATTCTTCTTCACAAGCCAGAAAGAGACAAAGCCACTAGGGGGTTGAGGGGTAGGAACCCAAAACCGCAAGGGCCGAGACTTTGCTTTGCCAGCACACTTGAAATCATCTCAACCCCCAGTGCAATCATGCAGGGTTTAGGGTTTAGGGTTTAGGGTTTAGGGTTTAGGGTTTAGGGCTTAGGGTCCTAGGATTTCCCCCTCAGGACGGAGCTGTACATACAGGACCTCGTGGAGACACGAGGCATCGACTACTTCGTCCATGGGGATGACCCCTGCATTGTGGACGGGAAGGATGTGTTCCCTGGTCAGGTTTAGGGTTTAGGGTTTGGGTTTTGGGTTTTGGGTTTAGGGTTTGGGTTTGGGGTTTGGGGTTTGGGGTTTGGGGTTTAGGGTTGCTTGTCCACGTCCCTTATTAAACCCCCAGGCCCTCAACACAGAAGCCGAAGCCCTTGCTACTCCTAGGCTACTCTGGGCTACATCGGTTTAGAGTCATCGACCGACGCAAGCAAATCTCTTATCGCACCTGCGGGTTGAGGCTTAGGGTTTGGGGTTTGGGGTTTAGGGCTTCGGGTTCAATTACAGTACCACTTTGGATTCAGCGTCTACTTGGACTGGTTACTTAGAAGTGGGGTTATAAGTTTCCTAAGAAAGGTTTTCGCCATAGTTGAACCTCCAAGTAGAGGTGGTCAGGCCCAAATCTCCCCAAGGGACTTTCCCAGCTCTACACCTACACTTTGAACAGACCCTGCAACCCCGAACTCTAAACTTCAACTCCACATCCTATATACTAGATCCCCAAACCCTCAACACCCCGAAAAAAAACGTATCACAGACCCTAGAAGCCCTCGATTCCCAAGCCAACCCACAAGGTATGAATCGGCCAGAAAAGCTGGCCGATTTTGCACAATCCCCCGCACGGAAGCTTGGCCGGCAGCCAAGCTTTGAAAGCCCGTCCCCTGAAAGGTTGAGGGTTTAGGGTTTAGGGCTTAGGGCTCAGGGTTGAGGAACCCGAAGACTCCACGACTCCTGCCCCAAAGGACCATACCGTAGATGTTTCTTTTTGTTGGAGTGCGCTGTTGCGCCCACCTCAGTTCCTAAGCCCTTAGACTCCCTAAGCCCCGAGACTCCCTAAGCCCTGAGACTCCCTAAGCCCTAAGACTCCCTAAGCCCTTTGTGAGAGTCTAGGGTGTACAGTCGCCCCTACCATGGAGGCATCCCCATTGTACTTCTGAAGGTATCTTGCCCTTTTTCTAGGGGGGTGGGGGGTGGGTGGGGGGTGGCGGTGTTGCAGGAGTTTGAGCCACCCTAAGTCCCAAAACCCTAAAGCCCTTGAACCCTAAAACGCTACAACCCTTACACCTAAAAGCCGAACCCCTAGCCCCTAACCCCTATAGACCCTTAAGCCCCAACCCCCAAACCCTTCTACTTCTCCCATTGTAGGATATACAGGGGTTGCATAGGGGTCCCTGTTATGGGCCCATACTAAGGGACCTTGCAACTACCCTAAACCCTAAACCCTAAACCCTAAACCCCAAACCCCAAACCCTAAACCCTAAACCCCAAACCCTAAACCATGGGACCAGTGCCTCGGTGTGCGAAGGAGGGGATCTCCACAACTGACATCGTCGGGCGCCTGCTGTTGTTGACGCAGGCGAGCGACACAGGTTTTTGCTTGTTACTATGATTATGATGATTGTTAGGGTGTATTATATGAAATATCCTATGATTTGTGTTTTAGTGTTACTTGTTGCTCTTTTTTGGAGAGAGGTTTAGTGTTGTAGGGTCAAGCTTTTTGTTTAAATGGTATTGCGATTACCCCCTCCGCCCCCCGCGGTGGTTTTGTTTTGGCTTGTGTTTGGGGCTTTTGGGGTGTAGGTTTCCCCCTCCACACCCCCCCACCCCCTGGTGGTGTGGCTGTGGGTTGGTTTTCGGGTGGGTTGTAGGGTCATGTTGCTACCCCCCCCCCCCCCCTGGTGTGGCTGCGGAGGGATTTTGAGGGCTTTAGGGCTCCGGCGTTTTAGGGTTTTGGGGCTTAGGGTTTCGGGGCTTGGGGGTTGTCGGGCTTCTAGGGCTTGATTGGGCTTCGGGCTTGAGGGCTTTCGATACCCTAACCCTAAACCCTAAACCCTAAACCCTAAACCCTAAACCCTAAACCCCAAGCCCTAAACCCTACTAGCACTGTCCTTAAGACCTTCAGGGGCCCTGAGACCGGACCACATTGGGGGGGTGGGGGGGGTGAAGGCGGACATGCCGGGCATATACAAATCTAATCAAATCTAGGTACATTCATATTTGATTTGTACAACTTACACATAATTATACACACATGCACAAGGCGTCACGCACACCCAACATAGCGAAGCCCTTTCAACCCCCCAGGCTCACCCGAAAACCCCAACAAACTCAAAACTCCCAGAATTCGTTAAACAACCGATTGAACTTGGGATGTTCCCCCTTATACTAACAGTCCTTAATGGGGATTATAGGGGATACTATAGTTAGGTTTAGGGTTTAGGGTTTAGGGTTTAGGGCTTTAGTATAAGGGGGAACATCCCAAGCCCTTCAAGTCTTGACCAGGACCATCACACGGCGCTCCTCAGCACGTCCCAGGGTCCGGGAAATCCCACTTCTGAAGGGGTCTTCGCGTCGCGCGCCCAGGAGACGTCCTTAAGGTTTGGGTTTAGGATTTAGGGTTCAGGGTGTAGAGTTTAGGGTCCTTGAGGTTTGGGGCTTTAAAGCTTGCAGCGGCCTCAGGGGAATCGCATGATATCTGCAAATCCCCTAAGGTCCTAGTAGCTGGGTAGATAACTTGTAACCTTTTGGGGTATATACAAGCCTACCATACTTTAAAGCTTAACCTCTTTGGGCCAGTGTACTCAGCAACTAGTAGATCGATAAGTATGACCCACCTGATATTCCCATTCGGACAGAACCGGCTCCTGTGTTCTCGGTAGCCCCAGTGGTACCCTTTGCCTTTTTTGTTTTGGTTCTGGGTTCCCTTCTAGTGTAACCAACCAAAGCTTGGGAGGTTCCCCCTTATAGTAACAGTCCTTAATAGGGATTATAGTACCCCCTATTTTCATCCCTATGAAGAACTGTTAGTATAAGGAGGAGCATCCCAAACCACAATTTACTACAGGATGGCCCAGTGTTACCCTTGGAGCCCCCAAGGCCTGAAGCCCTAACCCCGAATTAGGGTTTAGGGTTTAGGGTTTAGGGCAAACGGAATAAATACAAGTATGCAGCAAGGACACACCTGTGCAGCAGGGACGCATCTCTGAGCCCAGTGTTGTGTTCCTCTGCAAGCCCATTTGAAGAAGACAAGCGTTTCTCCTGTTAAACCCTAAACCCTAAACCCTTTTCTTCCGAGCTTCCTCTTGGACCTGTTTGGTTGAGGTCACAGCAGTCCAACTTTCTGGTGACCTCCCAGCTGCTGCGGGCGTTCTCGGGCGCTCTGCCAGGGCATTTCAAGCCTGGCAAGGCTTGCTTCTATTTTTTTCTTATTGTTATTCTTATTGTTATTACTATTATTTTGATTGTTATGGTTATTTTCATTACTGTCGTTGTTTTTATTATTATCATTATTATTATTATCCTTTTTATTGTTATCATTATGATTACTATGCCTGGCAAGGCTTGCTGAGGGCTTCGAATCGTGGCTCCTTGGGGTCTGGGTAGGTAACCTTTAACCTGTTTTGGCTTTCCTTTCGAATCGTATAGTATATTGTATTATTTTATTGTTTAGTTTTTTTATTATAATATTTTTTAGATTAGACTAGATTAAATTAAGTATATTACATGATATATATATATATAGGTATATACATATATATATTTATGAAAGGTTGACATATTCTGGGCTGGGGTGTTTTCAGCCCCTAAGGTTAAGTTTGGGCTTTTGGTAGACTCAGGGAGTTTATGGCCTTCAGGCTTAAGCGCTCTTTGGTGTTGGTGCATGTTTTGGGGCTTTACGGGCTTCGGGTTTAGGGTTTAGGGTTTTTCTGGCTTAGTGCTTACTAGGGTTTAGGGTTGAGGGTTTGAACGTATGGAAGGCCCTCGTTTTAGGTTTTTTGGGTGAAGCCTCTGGTCGTTAGAGCCGGCCTAGGCTGTCGCAAATCGTGCATTTCCCAAAATAGGGGTTCCCCTCAATGTACCCCAACTATGGAAACCCTAAACCCTAAACCTTAAACCCTAAACCCTAAACCCCCACAAAAGGGTGCCCCTAATTTTGGGAAAACGCAGCATTCTCGCGACCGTCCAGCCGACTAGCGCCCGTTCCGCGCCCACGTGACATCATACCGCTTAGGGCTGAGGGGTTTTAGGATTCTAGGGTTTGGGGATTTCAGGGTTTCAGGGTTTAGGGTTTAGGGTTTTAGGGTTTTAGTGTTTTAGGGTTTTAGGGGTTCAGGGTCTTAGGTTTAGAGTTTTCGAGTTTAGGGCTTTAGGCCTAAGGGTTTTAGGGTTTAGGGTTTTCGGGCTGTTGGGCTTTAGGACTTGGGGCTTGGTCTTGGCCATGTGTCTGCAGGTCGTGTATGTGGATGGGGCCTGGGATATGTTCCCAAGCTGCATCAAGACGTGGGTTTCCCTACTACCCCCTTCTATACTACCCCCTCCCCCCCGCTTAGTTGCCCCCCAGAATGAAGGGGAGGGGGGGGGGAGAGCGTAGAGAGGGGTAGTACGTAGGGGAGCCTATGATGAAGACGCGCCGATGCTCTCTCTCCCCGACGAGCGACCAGAGAGTCTCCCTGCCTTCATCCACTTTTGCAAGCGTGCGAGCCATTCCTGTCATTTGGTTTTATGAACGTCAGTTCGTAGTCCCTAGAATCCTAAACCCTAAGCCCTAAACCCTAAACTCTAAGGATAGACTATGGGGTGAGGGCCCATGTGTCTGATTTTCACATGCTGCCTCATGCTGCATGTCTTCGTGTGGTCGGTGTTGCATGTCGGGCTACTAGCCGGGTGAGTTGCGCAAGCTTTTCTAACCAGTTGCATCCGATACCCCTAAACCCCAACCCTAAACCCTCCCTGTTTCTCAGCCCTGCAGGTTTTACGATGTTTGCGCCAGGTTCCATGCGGGCCACATTTCCCTCCTGAAGCGCGCACGCGCCTTGGGCGATCTGCTCATCGTGGGCGTCCATTCTGACTCAGCGACCGTGCGGAGATTTAGGGTTTAGGGTTTAGGGCTTAGGGTTTACAGTAGGGTTTCGGGATTTGTACTCATCGGACGGGTTCCCCTCCTGCCCCGACTCCCCCCCATATTTAAGGCTATTTACAGAGGGTGTGATACATTTCTGGGTGGCTTTGGGGTGCAATTTTCTCGATGCCCCTCGAAGCCCAAATGCCCAAACCCGAGCCACTTAAGTACTCGGATGCCCAGTACTTCCAAAACCCGAAATCGGGAACCTGGTACCGGCTTCGCGGTTTCCGGCTCCTCCCTGAGCCACCAGCCCCCAAAGCAACCCTAAACCCTAAACCCTAAACCCAAGTTTTTAAATACGAAGTGCTGAACCCGAAGCTCCTAAACCCTAAAGCCCCGAAGTCCCTTGACGGTCATGCCCTTAGCTCTGAACCTGAAGCCCAAACAGCCCAACAGCCCAGTAGCCCTAAACCCTAAACCCTCACCCCTAAACCCTAAACCCTAAAGCCTAAACTGACCCTAAACCCTGAACCCTAAACACCTTTCCGTTGCCATTTTCGGCCCGGTGGAGGGGCTTGTGAAGCTGTCGCCCCAAAGTCTCCCCAGTTCCCTGAAGCCAAACTGAGACCTTAAACCCTTAACCCGACAGCCCTGAACCCCCTAAGTCCCCTAGAAGATAAGACAAGCCCTAAACCCTAAACCCTAAACCCCACCCACCAGAAAGCCGATGAGTGGCTTCTTCGGACCCAAAGCCATGCTGGCCGCCATGCTGGGACTTGTCGGTGGGTTTTGCCTTTTTGGCACCTTTAGCGCGCTGGTGGCTCTTCGCAGCGGTAGCCCTAAACCCTAAACCCTAAACCCTAAACCCTAAACCCTAAACCCTAAACCCCAAACCCCAAACCCTAAACCCTAAACCCTAAACCCTACACCAGCCTCTCTTGTTCTTTAAGGGGTTAGGTTTTAGGATGTCTTTCGTTCAGGGCATGCGGAGTTAGGTTTCCTGGCTTCCGGACACAACCCATTTTTGAACAAACGGGCTTAGGTTTTAGGGTTCACCGACTTGTAGGCACGGTTTAAGGTTTAGGGTTTAGGGTTTAGGGTTCAGGGGCTTGTAATCTTGATCAGGGTTATAAGGCTTACGGGGTTGAGGTTTTCGGGTCTCCTGGGAGGTTCATTGGTACTTCGAAGTAGGTCAGAAGTGTCTCAAGTAAAGTTAGGATCAGAACCGTAGCTACCCTACTTGTAAGGGCACATAAACCTCCAAGTAGGGATCAGGTCTTTTCATAGGGGAATCCCTAAACCCCAAACCCTAAACCCTAGACCCTCTTAGGTTGCGGGGGGGTTCCCAGGTGGTGAATGTGAGGATGGCCCTGGAGAGCAAGGAGAATGAAGAGAGGCGTTGCCGGGCAGTGGAATTTTTCGGGTCTTGGGTTTCGGGGTTTAGGGTTTGGGGTTTAGGGTTTAGGGTATATGCTCAAGCATCTAAGACTTAGGGCGGTCGGGAATGTTCGGGGGGGCGGGAGGGGGTGGTACCGTTTGGGGGAGAGGCTTGGGGGCCATATGATAGGGTTGCTTAGGCATTGGATTTAGGGTGTGGGGCTTTGGGGTGTAAAGTTGGATGACATCTTTGCTGACAGAGTTTCAGGCAATCCCCCTGGCCCAATACTCCCGCCCAAAACACGGACCGTGTACAGTAGGTATTCTTCCCGACAGCGAGGCTTCCGGCAATGACTTCTAGGGACCCTCAAAGAAAGCCTAATGACGGTAGCCCAAAAGTACAAGGGGTATGGGCCATTATGGTTAAATTGAGGGCACAGAGCCGTCTAAACCCTAAGCCCGAAGCCCTAAACCCTAAACCCTAAACCCTAAACCCTAGGCCCTAAGCCCTAAACCCTAAGCCCTAAACCCTAAGCCCTGAACCCAAGCCCTCAGCCCTAAACCCTAAACCCTAAACCCTAAACCCTAAACCCTAAACCCTAAACCTCACCAAGGTTGGGTGCACTTGATGCTTTCTGGAGCCTTGGCTTTCATCCTGGCCGGGCAGCTGAAGTGTCTGGCGATGCTGCCCAGCTCCTGCCTGCCAAGAGGGAAGGACGCCAGGCTGCGGTTTAGGGTTTAGGGTTTTGGGTTTAGGGTTTAGGGTTTAGGGTTTAGGGTCTAGGGTCTAGGGTCTAGGGTCTAGGGTCTAGGGTTTAGGCTTAGGATTTAGGGTTTAGGGTTTATGGTTTTCTTTCCAAGGTTACATCGGTTCGGCTGTGTTTAGAGTATGGGGATGATGCGTGACCTATAACAAGGGGCTCATTGCAGTTTTGCCGTCAGTGATTGGGGGGGGGGGGGGGGGGCAGGCTCGAGGTCTAAACCCTGCAACCCTAGAGCTTAAACCCGAAACCCTAAACCCTAAACCTTAAACCCTAAACCCTAAACCCCTAAACCCTAAACCCCTAACCCCGAAACCCTAAACCCTAAATCCTCGAAAGCCCTCCTTGCCCCAGGATGTCCGACTGAGCAGGCACTGCAGCTGCGTGCTGGCCCCATGCCGGTACCTGGGTCTGGCATTTAGGGTGCAGGGTTTGGGGTTTGGGGTTTAGGGCTTAGGGTGTAGGGATAAGGGTAACTTGCAGGCATTTTTCGGCATGTTCGCGCGATTGTTCGCCTGTTTTTTTGGAGACCTGCAGACTCCAGGTACCCTTTTCCCTCCTTTTTTGTGAGCAACCAGAAGACCAATACAGAGGTGTAGAGATCTACCCGAAAGCCCAAGCCCTGAACCCTGAGGTTTTGGGTTTAGGGTTTAGGGTAAACTCTTCTAAGCCCTAAACCCTAAACCCTCAACCCTCAACCCTCAACCCTCAACCCTCAACCCTCAACCCTAAACCCTAAACCCTAAACCCGGCGACCGAAGACCAGGTACGACGCACTCCAGGTGTCAAGCCTCAAGTTTCGCGAAGTGTACCTGGAAGAAGGCAGGGCCCTCAGGGCCTTGAGATCCAGGTGGCTTAGGGCTAAAGGCTTAGGGCTTCGGGTTTAGGGTTTAGGGTTTAGGGTTTAGGGTTAGGTTTCGGCCTTTGTAGGGTTCTGGGGTGGCCATAAACCCTGCTGCAGGTTTTTGTGCTGGAGGGTTGGTGTTCAAAGCCTGGAGCTTTTCACGGTATATTGTAGGTTTCAACCTTGCTTGCGCCACTACTGAGAATCATCCCTTACTTAGAAGTAGTACCCATGAACCTCCTAACCGGAAACCCTGAGCCCTAAGACCCACATGTAGGCACCCTGAAACCCTAAACCCTGAACCCTGAACCCTAAACCCTAAACCCTAAACCCTAAACCCTAAACCCTACGGACCCAAAAGCCTAAACCTTTATGAACCTTCAAGTGGGGTGTTCTGGGGACGCAGGCCAGCAATACATCGACTGGAAGAAGTCCAAGCCGGTGCCCTGGGCTTCAATCAAGGGCTGCTGCACTTGAAGGTTCGTAGGGTTTAAGGTTAAGGGTTTAGGGTTTGGGGTTGAAGGTTACCTCGTAGGGTTGAGGCTTTTGGGGTATAGGGTTGAGGGGTTGAGGGTGTTAGGGGTTTCGGGTTGAGGGTTTTAGGGTTGAGGGTTGAGGGTTTAGCGGTTGAGGGTCTAGGGCTGAGGGTTTAGGGTTTTCCGGTTAGTTGAGGGTTCATGGGTACTTATCAGTGGGTTATAAGTACCCTGAATATGATTATGACCACAGCGACCCTACTGATAGCCCTACTGTGGTTTTGGGGCGTTTTGGCTTGAGATGGTTCCTTGGGGATGCTTAGGAATAATTTGTAAATTTTGGGTACTAGAGTTCCTAAGAAACCGCTGACCAAAATCAGTATGGTGGATTTCAGGGGCTTTGCGCGGGTTAGGGGTCTTAGGTTGGGATGTTCCCCCCTTTATACTTGCAGTCCTTAAGAGGGATTGTCGTACCCACTACTACGATACCCCATTAAGGACTGTTACTTTGTCATCGTGGGGCAACATTTTTTCATGTTTAAGGGTACTTAAACTCAGTAAGGAATGGAAATTTGAGTTTTTAGTACTATCCCAACCATGAACTAGATAGTCCCTACTAAGGACCCTGAACCCTTGTTCGTATAGGGGCAACATCCCAAGTCTCAGGTTAAGTTTGAGACTGCTTCGAAGTCCCTGAAACGCATAGCGCAGAGCCCGCAATCTCATTTACTTAGGGGTTCCGGGTTTAGGAACCTAGGGTTGAGTAGTTTTAGGGTTCAGGGTTTAGTAGTTTCGGGTTTATGGTTTAGTAATTTAGGGTTTAGGGCTTAATTCGGGTACAAAATCCTCGTAAGGAGCGGTCTAGGGGTTTGGAGGGCACTGACTCGGATCCGGTCGCCGAGGCGCAACTTGGGGGCTTCAAGACATGGCTCCAGATCTAAGAAATACTCATGGTCGGGATAGGGTTAGGGTTTAGGGTTTAGGGCTTAGGGGATAGTACTCAAAATTCAGTTTTCTATTCCTTACTGAGTTTAAGTACCCTAAAACATGTAGAATTTTGGCATACCCCTTGGGCATACCCTTAAAAAACAATTATGGGGTAATAGTAAAATCCTCCCTTAGGATCCCTTACAATCTGCGTTTTATCGGTTAAATGGGTTTGGAGTATGGTGAAGCATGCTTAGATCCAGAGGGCCACTTCAAGAAGTCCTCGGGCTTGGGTAGTCCCAGAGACTCCAATACCCCTCTTGCTTGCTAAAACAACAGTCCTTCAACCCTCAAACCCTCAAACCCTCAAACCCTCAAACCCTCAAACCCTCAAACCCTCAAACCCTCAAACCCTCAAACCCTCAAACCCTCAAACCCCAAACCCTAAACCCTAAAGAATGGTGGGGAGTGCCTGAGCTGATCGGAACATTACTTGTTTAAGGGCTGTTGAACCCTGAACCCTAAACCCTAAACCCTAAACCCTAAACCCTAAACCCCTGGTGTGTCAGGTGCACAGAAGATGCGGCAGCAGGCTCCCGTCTCAAAAGACGTGCCTGTGCTGCTTAGTCGCTTGGTGGCCCAGTGGCACCCTTATGGGTTCGCTTATGAAGTAACCAACCAAGAAAGGGTAACCTGTTTGTAAGATGGTTACTGGGCGAACCCTAAACCCTAAACCCTAAACCCCAAACCTAAACCCTCAACCCTAAACCCTAAACCCTAAACTAGCAAGGACGACTTTGAGCCAGCCTCTGCAGCAGCTGTCTTGCTTTGCGGACACGTCTTTCACGAGGAGTGCATTCTGGCCTGGCGCCTTGACAATAGTTGGGATTTTGCGCTGGGTTTAGGGTTTAGGATTTAGGGCTTCGAGTAACCCTAACCCCAAGTCCGAATGTCTACACTTACCCTGCCCAGGGGTTTAAGGGTTCCAAATTCCATGAGGCTTTTGCCAGGTCATTACGGATTTTCATGGTGCTACGTAGGGTTTTTTCCGAGAGGTTCATGGGTTTTAGGGATTTGTTTTTGTTTGGGGGGGGGGGTTGCGATCCCCAGTGGCCCAGTGGGACCCTTGTTCTTCCCTTTGCTTTTACGAGTTTAGGGCTTAGGGGTGAGGCTGCCTGTCAGATCCATTTAAACACATTCTATTCTTGACTTTTGTTCACGACTGGGAAGCCTCCTAGCTCCTTTGCATGCAGAGGTACTGTAGGGCTGTAGACAAGATTCATCGGTTTGGAACGTCAGGCTTGTTGTGTTTAGGGTTTAGGGTCTAGGGTTTAGGGTTAAGGTTTAGGGTCTGCTGTGGAGTGCACGAGTGGCCTGTCAGACATTGCAGCCACAACAAAAGCAGTCACGAGACCATAGACCACCTGCTGCAGCACTGCAACACCATGATTTTCAACGTCCATTCCAGGGGTAAAATTAGTGTTGCCTTTTGTAACGCCCGTCGTGAAGGGCTTCGTTGTAGGTTTTTGGTGGTATAGGGTTTAGCATTAAGCATCCTAACACAACCCTAGGTTTTGAGATACATTTCCTACCTCAGGCCTATACTCTAGACCCTGAACCCTGAACCCTAAACCCTAAACCCTGAACCCTATACCCTAAACCCTAAACCCTGAACTCAACCCCCACTGCCCAGGTTCTTGTCGCCTGGAGGCCACTTGGGCTCCTGCCCGACGTGCCGTACGCGCACGACCTCCGCAGCCCCCGACAGCGAGGTTTAGGAGTCAGCCGGGCCCTCCAGGCGTCACAGCGCATGACCCTAAACCCTAAACCCTAAACCCTAATCCCTAAACCCTAAACCCCAAACCCTAGACCCTAAACCCTAAACCCTACACCGAACCCTCAACCCCCTAGAACCTCCAGCCCTTAGTTTTAAACTCTGCTCGTACCATCGGTGGCACTCGAGGGAGACGCCCTGAGACAGACACCCGTCTTGCGGGCGATCAAGTTCTGAAGTGGCAGGGCTCTCATCTCTTCTTGGGGGGCACTAAGATGTGCTCTCCGGTTCCGAGAACCTGCTGTACGTGACTGGTTTGTTGCTAGGGAGTCAATGCCCGAAATCCTAAACGCAATGACTCGGACCTTATGGATCTCGAACCCATGTTTGGTCAAACGCCAAAATCGAATCATTTTTGAATGTGTAACAACAGTCGAATTAAACATCATAAACAATAGTATAATGGCACAGCTAATACGAGAAAGTACTATGTTGTGGGTGGTCTTTTCTGTATTCCGCACAGAAACAGCCGACAATAACGACGACAACAAAATGACGATGACGACGACTTCGACGAAGACGAGGACGACTTCGACAAGGACCACTGGCAATAGCCCGATATTGACGGCGCTCGGTAGTAGAGACTCGGATCTCTCTACTGCGTTGGAAGAAGATCATGTTGACAATGATGATGATGACGACGACGACGACGATGGCGATGATGATGATGATGATGATGATGATGAAGATGTGTAATCTTCGTTTGTTTCTACGAAGCATACTTTGCTTTCTATGGTCATCGTAATCTTATTCTTCGTGTTGCTCTTGTTGTGTTGGATTATGCTTTCGAGTTGCAAGTTTCATGTGTTGTTTGCCGATTACTAGTTCTGTGATTTGAGCCTGATGATCGATGATAGTTTCGACAGGCTTCTTGAGAACCGACGTGATGATCTCGATCATGACTGTGGTTATGACTGTACTGTTCTCAGACCTAAACCCTAAACCCTAAATCCCAAACCCTAACCCTAAACCCTGAAACCTACATCGTGGCACTGACTTGCATAGAGCCTACGACGAACCAGTAAGTTTCTGCCGGCGTGGCTGCCAGCTTTGAAAGACGAGCTTGGCGACCCCATGGGTTTAAATTGGTTTATGGTGTTGGGGTGTTAGGCTTTACCCTAAACCCGAAACCCTAAACCCTAAACCCTAAACCCTAAACCCCTAAACCTGGCTTTGGTGATGCCAGGCTTCGGGTTTTTTGGGCGGCGGTCAGTGGTGAAAATTTCTCGGCAGAACTGGGCACCTTCAGTCAAGGCTTCATCGACGTCCTCCTGCTGGAACAACACCCTATATACTTGGAGGTTAGGGTTTAGGGTTTAGGGTTTAGGGTTTGGGGTTTAGGGTTTAGGGTTTGGGGTATGGGTACTTCTCAGTGGGTTTCTACGTGGGGTAACTATGGCTACAACCTTAATTGCCGAGGAGCTTTAGGGTTGTTAAGGTCTATTCGTCGCGTCGGACTCATGTAGCAGAATCCGTCGAATCGAGGGGTTCGCCAGGCCGCGCCGTCGTTTGGCAATGAAACTACTGATTGCCAACATTCCAGGCGCTCCAATCTCTGTGCAGCTGCTGCACGCGCGCGATGCGTTGATCGGTGCGCGCTTCTTGCTACGGACGTTGGCTTTACAGTAGCTGTCCCGTGCACCTGAACCTGGCCTCAGGGTTTAGGGTTTAGGGTTTAGGGTTTAGGGTTTAGGGTTTAGGGTTTAGGGTTTAGGGCTGTAAACCTCAATGTCAAGCATCAGGAAGTTGTCGATATTAACCCCATAATCTTCACAGCCTCTTTAGCAATTATGAAGTGTGGGTTGTTTGTCCAGATCCCAAAAGGGAACTTTCAGTATGTTACTGGCCTTTTGTGCAGGATAGGTCTCAGGTGGGTAGCGAATCATAGCTGCAAGAAGCGGCTCCTAAAGCCTACGCCCTAACCCCTAGATCGGCTGCTAAACCCTAAACCCTGAACCCTAAACCCTCAACCCTAAACCCTAAACCCTAGGTCCTCCGGTCAACCCTAAGAGTGGCAACAAGCGGCACCATGGCAGCCTCACCAGAGCTCTTTGTCTGGCAAGCGAAGTCGAAAAGATGGGCGCCAGGGCCACCTCCCCCCTAAGCCCTAAACCCTAAACCCTAAACCCTAAACCCTAAAACCTAAACCCTAAACCCTAAACCCCCCCCCCCCCCCCCCATCCGAATGAAAGTGGCCCCTGAATAAAAATTGCCCCTGATGTGCACCCGAACAGGGTTTTGGGCTTGCAGCACGTATTCTAAGCCCACCGGGGGTGGGGGGGCAGCTCAATGTCCCTAAGCCTTCATTCCAAAGCCCACGTCCCCAAACCCTAAAGAACCCCCAAACTCTGAACCCTAAACCCTTAAATTCAACAATAATTAGACCCTAGTTAATCCCTAAAACCCTAATTGAACCCTTCACCCCAAAGCCCGAAGCAACCCCAAAGCCCAAGCCCCAAACTCGAAACACCAAACCCTAAAGGACCCCAAACCCTGAACTTGCCTTCCAAGGTGGTGAACCAACACCGTGGCTCCAACTACCCCATCATGAACATGCAAGAGCGAGTGCTCAGCGCCCGCTTCTCAGGGTTCTTGCTTTCCCTACATGTTTGGTTTAGGGTTTAGGGTTTAGGGTTTAGGGTTTAGGGTGTAGGGTGTAGGGTTTAGGGTTTAGGGTTTAGGGTTTAGGGTTTAGGGTTTAGGGCTATCAACCCGGAGTCTCCAAACCTCACTAAGGACCCTCAAAGCTCAGCCCTAAGCCTTCCTCCGACCCAAGCTTGACCTCAGGGATGCTTGGGATTTCTTGAGGGGGTACTACAAGAGGGTTTAGGGTTTAGGGTTAATTCCTGAGAAGCAGCTAAAAATAGTTTGCTAGGGCTCCAAGTTCAGGATAGTGGCATTGGATGGGTAGTCTTGTCCTAAACCCTCTCTTAGTCGTCAATATCTCAACCTCAATGCAAATCCGAACCATCGGGCACTAACCCGACTGCGATTCCGAACAATCGGCACAGGGATTCGGGTTCAGTGCATATGGTTTAGGGTTTAGGGTTCAGGGCGTAAGAATGAGGGTTCAAGGCTTAGGCTTTAGGGTTCAGGGCCTAGGTTTAAGGTTCCAGGGTGACGTGTTGTTATTATTTGCCTTGTCGTCGAAAAAAGAAGATGACAGCCCTTCTATGTTTTTCATTCTTGTGGGATTCTTCAATTGGGGGGGGGGGGGGGGGGGGGGGTAATAGTTTCCCTGAAAAAGCTACTAGTAGAACATGGGATCCTAAACCTTAAACCCGAAACCCAAAGACTAAACACTGTTGAAACCTCGGCTCAAGAGGAAGCCGAAAGCCCGAAAGGGCCAAGACTCCCCCTTGACGAGAACCGAGTAAGCAATATAGGGGCCTAGAATAATTGGAATAGGGGGGGGGGGGGTTAGTATTGAACAATTCTATAGGGGCCACAAGGGAATACTGTGTCGACACCTCTGGCATTCGACGCAGGGATCAGGGTTTGGTATTAGGTGTTTGTTTTGGGAATGCCTTTCCGCCGAAGACATCCCTAACCATCGATCCTGAGTAGGAATCCTGAGATCCTAGGTTTAGATTTTGGGCTTTTCTTGGAGGTTCATGGGTACTACCATAAGAAGGGTATAGAAGCAGGGTCATACGTAGGGCAACTATGGTTACAAACCTTACCTTATGACACATGTAGCCCCACTTAAAGAGTACACGTGAACCTCACGTAGGCTTTCGTCGAGGATCATGCTCCTTAGAAATGTCAGGAGAGGAGCCTTGCTGTAGTCTGAGGTACGTTTCTTACTGCAAGGGTCTTGGGCCCAGAATTTCAGGCTACCAGCCCGAAGCACGCGTCCTGAATGCGACCCAATTTGAAGCCCCAAAAATCAAACCCCAGCAAGCCTTAAAGTTAGACCCTAAACCCAAAACCCTTCGGCCTAAACCCTGAACCCTAAACCCTAAACCCTTAACCGAGGTCCTTGGGTGCCGCTACGTTGACGACGTGCTGCTGGATGCCCCGTGGAGTGTAACCCGTGAGATGATCGCAACCCTGCGAAGCCTGGCTGCAACGGCATGGGGTGTTAGGGTTTAGGGTTTAGGGTTTAGGGTTTGGAGACTTCCTAGAATTTAGGGCTTAGGATTTCGGGTTAAGGGTGCAGGAAATGCCTAAACCCGAAACCCTGAACCTCGCATTTCACTTCGTCGTATGGATGTATGGCTTTCGGTGCATCTGGTCGAGGGTGTCACGGCCTCCACGGCGGGGGAAAAATTGGGGGTCTTTTCTCTGCCAACTTCTCCGAACAGTGCTCCCTCGGAAGCAAAACGGCGCTAGGGATGTTTAGCCCTAAACCCTGAACTCTGAACTCTAAACCATAAGCCTCTTGAAGGGTACTCGGGGGAGTCTAGGGGTGATGGGCTACATGACCCTGCGCCCTTCACGCTTTTCGGAAGTTCCTAGCCAACCCCCTGGTTAATTGGCAGGGAATGAGGGAATTAGGGCCCTACATATATAGCCTTTAAAGGGATTTTATAGGGTGTACCCGTTTAGGGATTCTATATATATATATATACCCTTTAAGGGATTCTGTAGGGTGTACCCTTTTAGGGATTCTACTAAGGGTACCTCCCTCATTCCGTACTATGGGCCAGCCAAGGAGTGTCGGTTGTGGTGCGAGGCACCATCTGCGACACTGCACAGAGGCAGGAGCTGGAGGATCCTCATGCAGTCCCGACGCTCTTTCTTTGATGGCCGTTGAGCCTTTTAAGGGGACCCCACAGGAGTCCCACACCCCCCCCCAAAAAAAAAACCTCAACCCCAAAACGCTGTAGAGGTGAAGGTTGAAAATTTGCAGGCTGGAGTGGCTCTAGGGCCAGGGATATGTAGCCCTAAACCCAGAACCCTAAACCCTAATCCGTTTCAAGGAGCTCTGTTGCTGAGACGGACAAGCTTCACATGCATGTGTTCGCTTGCCCCCAGCAGAAGCCCGGAAACCTTGGGAAGCTGAGAGCCGAATTAGGCTTTAGGGTGCCCTAAACCCTGAACCCTAAACCCTAAAACCCTAAAACCCTAAAACCCTAAAACCCTAAAACCCTAAAACCCTAAAACCCTAAAACCCTAAAACCCTAAACCCTAAAACCTGAAGCCTAAACCCTGAACCCTAAACCCCTAAACCCTAAACCCAAGAAGCATGGTTGGCCGAGGAAAAGTTTGGGCATGCATGTGGAGCTCCACAGCGAGGACGCCTCTACGCCTTGTCTGACTTAGCCCAGAAAACCCTAAACCAAGATTTGGGGGGGTTTCCGTAATCAGGGGATACCCTATTAAGGTCCTGATTATAAGGGGATCCTACTATTATATCAGGGGTCCCTTATTATCGTAAATCCCCATTTCTAGGACAGTGTGTATGTCGCCTACACCCCCCAACTTTGTCACCAAGAATTCTGGTGCAACCGACCATTTGCCGTGGACAGGTCTTGGTGTTGAGCAAACTCGCATATGAACCAAAAGAGCCGCCCACTCTGACTGAAGTAAACAAACCTACCCCACATCCTTAAACCCTACACCCTACACCCTAAACCCTGAACCCTGAACCCTAAACTATCATGGGCCTCTATGTTGCCCTCATGCCCCATCAAAGTACCAATGCTCTGACTCCCATGTTAAACGAGCTGTGAAAATGATCGTAAATCATACTACTCTGGTTCCTGAAAGTCACTAACCATCGTAAACTTACAAACAGCTTACTCACAAGACTCGGTTTGTCTATTTCCTAGGGATACTTGAAAATGTTTTGTAGTTTTTGGGTACTAGAATTCCTAAGCCACAGCAAAGCATATAATTTTTGCTAGGGTTCCTAGTTCAGTAGAGATTTGGGTAAACCCGAGACCCTCAAGCCCAAGCCCTACACCCGAAAACCCGAAACGCTTCAAAAAAACAAAAAGCAAGCCAACACCCGAGTCCTAAACCCCAAATCTAAACCCTAAAACCCCTAAACTAACCCAAAACCCAAACTTTAAAGCCTAAACACCCTAAACCTTGGACTCTGGAGCCTTGCGCTCGCAGAGGAGACCTTGTCGCTTGCATCGATCTCGGAGCGCTTGAAGGCCGCGATGTGGAAAACGTCGCCGAGTGGAGGGTTTTGGGGCTTTTTAGGGGCTAAGCCCTAGACCCCAAACCCTTAACCCTGAGCGTAAGCCCGAAACCCTAAGCCCTAAACCCTAAACCCTGGACGGGTTTAGGGTTTCAGGGTTGCAGGGCTTTATTTTTTTTTTTCCGGTTTTGGACCGTCCCGAACTGAGCATGTGTCCCAAGTGCTGTGATTCATCTCGAGCAGCCTGCAGAGTCATTCTTATAGGGTTCTTAAGGGGCGGGGGGTTGGGGTTTAGGGTTTAGGGTTTAGGGTTTAGGGTTTAGGGTTTAGGGTCTAGGGTCTAGGGTCTAGGCTTTAGGGTTTATGGTTTAGGGTTAGGGTTTAGGGTTCTTAAGGGAGGGGGCTTCATGGGGGGGTAGGTACCTAGGCAAATTCAGGGAAGCTGAGGGAGCCCTAGGGAGTAGTGGGGAGTGTTGAGGAACGTTGGGAACCCCTCTCCATGAAGAACCCTATAACTGGGCTTTGGAGTACTATACTTTAATACTTTTTTGGTTTTGGGTTCCCATTAGAGCTACTTATACCTAAAAAGTATATACTTTTTTTCTGGGTCTACTCCAGAGGTAGGATAACATTCCACAGCACGGTTCTGCACACCTGAGTTGACTGCTGAGGCAGCTAGGACTCGGTGTGTTCTGGGATGCGCGTCCCGGGACGTGGCTGCTAAGGCAATGTTTCAGGGTTTAGGGGCAATGTTTCAGGGTTGAGGGATATGTATATATATATATGTATTTATTTATTTATTTATTTATGTGTGTATATGTATATGTACATGTACATGTATATGTACATGTATATGTACATGTACATGTACATGTACATGTACATGTATATGTTTATGTATATGTATATGTATATGTATATGTACATAGTGTTGTTTTGCAAGGGGGGTATGGTTTTAGTGCGTTCATTTTAATTTATGATAAAGCTGAATGGGGTGAGCTCCAGACACTCCACGTCTCCAGCAGGCACGCGGTCCAGAAGCATCGCAAAGACAGCAGCAGAAAGCGCCTCCCGGCAAAGGCGTAGGTTGAGTTCTGAGGAAGATCTTGGGACCATGAGCTTGAGGATTTATAGGGCTTAGTCTACGAAGATCCAGAGCAATTCGGCCCTTTTTCCCTCTTCTTTTAGGGTTAGGTTGCCCCTTGAAACCAAAATGGGCACCCTTTTTGTTGCTCGGCTACTCTTGGGTCGAGTTTCTAAAGCCCTAGCCGACCCTTGAAGGCATTGTTCTATTTGGGGACCCGACATTTCCTCATCCCCTACTCAGAACCACAAAAGCTCTCAACGATCCTGCAGGTTTAGATTTTCAACCCCACGACCCTAAGTTGCGCATTTCCCCTCAGTCCCTGCTACGATCCTGGCCCCTACAATACTCCATAGGGTTTGCTACTATGTTTTGCTTACGATCCCCCCCCCCAACAAAAATGTGTATATGTGTATGTGTGTATACATATATATATAATACCCCTATATGCCAATATGCCCTGTTTGTTTTTTTTTGTTTTTTTTTTGGAGGGGATTCCTAGCCAAATGGTAGTTTAAGGGCTTAGACATGGACCCGACGCCGAGGTCTCAGGAGCAGGCCTGGTTCCGGGACAAGCACGGCCTACGGCCAGAAGAGGGCTGAAGAGGGTTTAGGGTTTAGGGTTTAGGGTTTAGGGTTTAGGGTTTAGGGTTTAGGGTTTAGGGTTTAGGGTTTAGGGTTGAGGCTTAGGTTGGGATGTTCCCCCTTATGCTAAGAGTCCTTGCCATAGGGATTCTAGTACCCCCTAGTATAATCCTTTGTCATAGTGGGGTAACATTTGTTCATTTTTTAGGGTACTTAAGCTCAATATGGGAATAGAAACTTGCTTTCTTTTAATACCATCCCAACCATGAATTAGAATCCCTACTAAGGACTGTTAGGATAGCGGGGTTACATCCCAAGCTAGATCGCTCAAAGGCAAGCGATCAAGCGAAGCTGTTTCTGGAGCCTCTGCCGTGGCTGAGTGCGGAGGGCACAGCTGGGGGTCCCTGAGACCATCTAAACGCTTACGTTTAGGGTTTAGGGTTTAGGGTTTAGGGTTTAGGGTTAGGGTTTAGGGTTTAGGGGTTAGGGCTTGAGCCCTAAAGCCTAAGCCCACAATTCCTTGTTGAGAGCTCGTCAGTCGGCTGAACTTGGAGTGTCGAGTCCAGGGATTATAGGCGGGTTTAGGGTTTAGGGTTTAGGGTTTAGGGTTTAGGGTTTAGGGTTCAGGGTTTAGGGTTTAGGGTTTAGGGTTTAGGGTTCAGGGTTTAGGGTTTAGGGTTTAGGGTCTAGGTTTAGGCTTTAGGGTTTAGGCTTTAGGCTTTAGGCTTTAGGCTTTAGGCTTTAGCAACCTGATCATGGCTCTTTTGGGGATGCAGGGTGTTGTCTTCTTGCCGGCTTTCTGCGTTTGAAGTTACTTTGATGTGTTTTGTTGTCGGGGAGAGCGGGTTGGGCTGTAAAGAAACCTGCCTCGCAGGACTTTGGGATTGCAGGTCAACCCTCGAGTCGTCCAAGACCCTCGAAGACATGGGCCCTCCATCCCCCGGTTCTCCAGCGTTCCTGCAGACAGCGCAGCGAAAAGAAGGGCGTGTGGCGTTTGGGCGCGGAGTTGTTATGGTCCCTGTATAGTTGTCCTATACTAGCCCACAAAACCCTCTTCTACTTACTCAGGCCCCTAGGCCCTAGATCCCTAAGCCCTAAACCCTAAACCCTAAACCCTAAATCCTAAATCCTAAATCCTAAATCCTACTTCCCTAGGCCCTAGATCTTACCAACGTGCGTTTAGGGTTGGGGCCGATGGAAAGGCACTGCTGTGCCTCCCAAGCCACCAGAAATCAAAAGCTTGAAGCCTTGATTCAGGCTACATGGCTTGGGGGTTTAGGGTTTAGGGTTTAGGGTTACCCCGTATATTCCTCTTATATACCCTATACGCATTAAGGTCCCATACAGAAGTCTTTTAAGGACGTAGGGGCCATATTCAGGGCGCATGAAGCTACCCTCAGACAGACGGTTTTCATCTAAGCGTGGAGCCACGGGCCCTCCACTGTGGTCCCTTACCCGGTGTTTTTAGGATAGGGATCCGAAGTCTGAGCCCCCATCAGTTTTCTTGAAAAAAGGCCTAGAGCGCATGGGGCCCAAATGAGGGGCCCATACTTAGAACCTTAGAATTTCAGTGGTGGTTGGTAAGTCTTCAGGACTGAACATGAAAACCTTGAAGCCCTAAAACTCTAATGCGCTACACGCCCTAAGCTTTAAAGCTGCGTGTGTTTGGTGTTGGGGAACAACCCGCAACTCGAAACGCGAAGGATGGAGGTCCATGTGTACTTAGAGGAATGGGTTATAACCCCGAGCCTGGTTATAGACGAAATACATAGCCATGGCGACGGTGCTTATATCCCTGCACACTCAAGTGCAAGTACCCTAAACCCTTATAAAGCCTAACGCTAAACCCTAAATGAGGTAGTAACCCTTCTTATACCCCTACTTGTAAGTAAATGTGTATCTCCAATTAAGTAGTCTTCATACTCCTTAAGCCGTAAACCCTAAACCCTAAACCCTAAACCCTAAACCCTAAACCCTAAGCCCTAAGCCTATAAGCCCTAAACCCTAAACCCTAAACCCTAACCCCTAACCCCACACCCCAAGCGGAGGGAGGGAGGGGGGCGAGATGGGTTTCCAGGACCGCCGCGCGTTGATCAGCGCGTTTGCCGGAAGCCCGGAGAGTCCCAACATCGAAGGTTTGGTTGTCTATGGGTTTAGGGTTTAGGGTTTAGGGTTTAGGGTTTGCTTAAGAGCCCCCCAAAAACAACAAACAATAGTCCCTATATCACCCTTATAGGGAAGAATATGTCTGTTTTTTTTTGTTTTTTTTTTTTGGGGGGGGGGGTTCTTAAGCAATTCGTAGTTGTGTGTTTTGGGTTCAAGGTTTAGGATGTTTGGGGTTTACGGTTTTCAGGGTTTAGGGTTCAGAGGGTTTTCAGGGGTTAGGGTTGTTAGGTTGTGTGTAATGGGTTTAAGGTTTCGGGTTTTGGAGTTTAGGGTTTTCAGGGTTTAGGGCTCAGAGGATTGTCAGAGGTTAGGGTTGTTAGGGTGTAGGGTTTTGTTGTTTTTTCGTGCACAATTGCGAACCACATTACTGTTCGGAACTCAACCTGACTTCGTGCGTGAAGAGCATTGTGAGACAGCTCAGATATGAATTCTTCAGCAACCTAAAAGCCCTGGTGCCATGGCACTCAGCACACCCTAAATCCGAGAACCGAATATCCTAGACCCCAGGTATTTGCATTTGTTAAGGACAGTTTTAGGCCACCCTCATCCAGAAGCCGACACCCTAAGCTCTTGCAATCCCGTATTCTAAACCCTATTTAGTCGGGTGTTTTTAAATTTGTTGGGAGGCAGGGTTGAGGGGTTAGGGTTATCGAGTCACCGCGATCTCTGCCCTGTCGAGGTGGGAGGTTTCGACATGGCCGTGCTGTGCATGGCTCTTGCGGGGGGACCAAGTGGCCTTCGGTGGAGGTTTCATGGGGGTTCAGGGGTGGGAGGTGGCGATTCAGTAGGGCTTACATAGGGTTTAGGGGCTTGAAGGTTGGTGATTAGGGTGTTCTTAGGGTGTTGAGTTGAGGGTTTAGGGTTTGCGCGGGCTAGAGCCTCGGTAAACACCACCCTCGGGGGTGTAGAGGGGGTGGGGACGGAGCCTGGCGTTTTGGGATCCTACAACCGCCCTGAGCTCTAGTTCAGTGTTTCGTGTTCAGGGTTTCCTAGGTGGGATAAGGGGGACCCTTAAAAGGGAACCCCTTCTTAACCATCTTCTGGCTCTCTTAACAAGGGACCTTATTCTGAGGGTCTATATCCCCAAGGGTCCCCCTAATCCTATCCCCTAGGGTTAGGCTGTGTGAGCGCTAAACTTGTGAGACCTTGCGTGGTAATCACACCTTCAGAATGCCGTACACCCCTAAACCCCAAACCGCTCTAGACCCCAGCACTTCACTCCCTACACACGAACATGGCTGGGCCCATAAGCCCTGAACCCCAATTCCTAACCCCCCCAAATCCTCAGCCCCAAACTGGAGGTCCTAAACCCCAAGCCCCAAATCCTATGGCCCCAAACCAAAAACCCCAGACCCTAAATCCCAAACCTCAAACAAATACCCAGACGACAAATCTCCTCAAGCCTAAACCCTAACCCCCTAAACCCTAAACCCTAAACCCTATGTCCCGCCACCAGTTGAGCTTCTACCTGCCCCGGCTGAACCTCGGGGAGGTACTGGGGCTTTGGGGTTTAGGGGTTTAGGGTTTGCGGTTTGGGGTTTAGGGTTTTGGTAGTGTGGGGCTTTGGGGTTTAGGGGTTCAAGGTTTGCGGTTTGGGGTTTAGGGTTTTGGTAGTGTGGGGTTTTGGGGTTTAGGGGTTTAGGGTTTGCGGTTTGGGGTGTAGGGTTCATGGTTTGGGGTTTAGGGTTTAGGGGTTAGGTAGTGTGCCGCTTTGGGGTTTAGGGGGTTTAGGGTTTGCGGTTTGGGGTTTAGGGTTTATGGTTTGGGGTTTAGGGTTTGGGGTTTAGGGTTTAGGGTTTTGGTAGTGTGGGGCTTTGGGGTTTAGGGGTTTAGGGTTTGCGGTTTGGGGTTTAGGGTTTATGGTTTGGGGTTTGGGGTTTAGGGGTTTAGGGGCTCAGAACTCCCAGCCCCATTGTGCACGCGCCCGTGCCCGACGAAGCAAGAGGGTTGCTCAAACATAGGGTTTAGGGTTTAGGGTTTACGGTTTAGGGTTGAGGGTTCTTGGGTTTCAGCGGATGCTAGGGTATAGAGAACGGGATGGTATGTTCCAGCTTTAACGTTCCGGAGCTCTTTGGGACATTTTGCCCTTTATGCTCTAGGTACCAAACTCATTCAAGATTATTGGCCCGTGTTCAGCCCACCTCCCTTAACACAGGAGTGGCAGTCTCTGGTATGATTCTGAGCGCTAAGCTCTCACCTTGAGAGGTTTGCAAGTTGCGATCATCTACCCTGTCCTAACCCCTAAGCCTTAAACCGACTCAGGCGTGTGGAATGTGAACCTTTGACGCTTCATGTGGTTGGCACTCTAAGCCCGCTAGTGGTGCCGATCTCTTTTTATGAGGGTCAAGTTCCCTTACACCCTCTGTCCCGAACACTGAGCGCTTCATTTGTACATGCAAAACCCTGAAACCCTAAACCCTAAACCCCATGGACTATAGGCCCTAAACCCAAACTTCTTTCAATAGAATGTTGCTCCGTCAGATGGGATTTCTCACCCTCGCCATCGTCACGACCCTGCTCCAGGCCTGTGCGGATCAGGTTTCACTCCTGGCCAGGGTTCAGGATTTAGGGTTCAGGGTTTAGGGTTTAGAGTATAGGGTTTTTAGAGTTTCAGGATGATAAACCCCGAACGCTTAAACTACAGCATTATTTTTAAAGGCGCTCCTTGCAAACGGGATTCTGCTACATTGGGGGCTTACAAGGGGGGCACCATTCTCTCCTGCACAGTCCCAGCCCCCTATCCGCTCCAAGATAATCACAAATGCACCCGACTTGCATATTTTGCTTCAACAATTCTGCCTGCAGCCGTGTAGCTTTCATCTCTTGCTTCAGGCAGGCACGTCTCTCGACATTTACCGGGAAGCCCTGCAAGTCCACGCCATGCTATGCGTTTGGAGCGTCTCCGGGCAAAAGCTGACTGAAGTGCCCGCAGGCGACACCTTCGAAGACGTGATGGGCTTGAAGTGCCACCTTCGAAGCCGGCATGGCTTCCCAGTCCGCCTTCAGCAGCTCCTAAAGGAAGGCGTCTGCTTGGAGGATGGTGCTCTTCTAGTTGAGCCGGTTGACCTGCAGCTAGTTCTGCTCTCCGCCCTGGACCCAGTGCAAATGCTTCAGGCTGAGCTCGAGTTTCTTGAGCATTTTGCCGATGCAGGCCACGTGGAAGTGGGCCGCGCGCTGCTGGCAGCTGGTGTCGACAAGGACCGTAACATCTGGGACAGGTATTCACACCAGACTGCTCTCATGCTGGCATCTTCAAGGGGCCACGGCGAGTGTGTACGTTTGCTGCTCGACGCTGGCGCCGACAGGAACTTGCAGAACAGGTTCGGGCAGACCGCTCTCATACGCGCATCTTGCGAGGGCCACGTCGAGATTGTACGTTCGCTGCTGGACGCCCGTGCGGACAAGAACTTGCAGAACATATTGGGCGGGACAGCTCTCATGCACGCATCTGGCAAGGGCCACATCGAGGTTCTTCGGTTGCTGCTGGACGCGGGTGCTGACAAGAACTTGCGGGACTGTGGCGACCGGAACGCCCTCATGCACGCATCTTCCGCGGCCCACGCGGACATTGCACGTTTGCTGGCGAAGGCTTAAGAACTTGGAGCACGAGTCCGGCCATCTGATGCAGGCATCTTCCGAGGCCACAGGAAGATTGATGCTTGCTGACAGCTAACGCGGCCAGGCACGAAAAAAGCCAAAGGCTCGAAGTGCTCTAGCCACCGAAAAGTCCCTTTAAAAGCCCTAAAATGAGCATCGGACAAACCTCATGTAGATCCGACTTGATGTTGCATGCTGTCTGGGCTTCAGAAGTTTTCCTCGGACAGTCATAGGGGCTCACCCTAAAGCGACACCCCTATGATCAATCGAAGATGGTCCGCACCGGTAGGGGCTGCTAGTCAAAAACCGATGGGAGCCCTATTTCGTGCAGAGCATCATTGCCCAAACCCTTTCGTCACAAAAAAAATGCAAGACCTCAGGGTTTACGGAGTGTAGGGTGCTTGGTGTCTGGATTTAGGAACTCACTGCGCCTGACTTTTTGTTGTATCCAAAGCCCAATGGCAATGTTGAGCATGTCAATTTTTACAAAGGTTCCGCAAGACCCTTAAACTCCTAAACATTAGGGTTTTGGGTTTAGTTTAGGATTTAGGGTTTTCTGGAGCTTGCGCGAGGAAGGGTTGGGGCTTCCTCATCCCTCGGCGCCGAAATTCCTTTTCAGGGGTGTATGGTTTAGGGGCATCTGAACCACCCTAAACCCCAAACCCCAACACCAAATACCCCATCAAATTACCCTATGGTTTTTCAGGGTTGAAGGTTTAGGTTTTCAGGGTTTAAGAGTTTTAGGGTTTTCATTGTATAGGGCTTAAGGGTTTTCAGGGTTTAGCGCTTAGGGGTTTTAAGGGTTTAAGGTTTAGGGTTGTCAGGGTATTATAATCCCTAAGAAACAGCTAAAAGTGTAATTTTTTGCGAGGGTTCCAAGTGGTTCCGGGTTTAGGATTTAGGGTTTAGGGTTTAAGGGTTTTCAGTTTTCAGTGTTCAGCGGGTTTTCAGGGCTGATTCAGGGCTTAGGGTTTCGAGGTTTTCAGGGGTTGAGGTTCAGGGGGCTTCGGGGTTTGAAGGTTTAGGGCTTGGGGTGTAAGGTTTAGGGCTTAGGCTTTGGACGGTTTTCAGGGTTTCAAGGTGTAGCGTTTACGGGCTTTTCGGGTTTAAGCTTTAGGGCTCAGGGTTGTTCGGGGTTTTAGGGTTTTGGGGTTAAGGGTTAAGGGTTTAGGGGTTTCAGAATTTAAAGGTTCAGGGTTTAGGGGGTTTAAGGCTTTAAGGTGTAGGGTTTAGGGTTTTTCAGGGTTTTAAGGTTGAAGGTTTACGGTTTAGGGGTTTAGGGTTTCGGGGGTTCAAGGTGTAGGGTTTAGGGCTTTTCGCGGATTATTTGTTTAGGTCTTCGGGGTTTCCAGTTCAGTGTTTGAGGCTTAGTATGTACCCTAAGCCTAAACCCTTAGCTTAAAAAAAAACATCCTTAGGGAAGAAAAGGCCAGTTCAGGCTATTTAGGATAATTAGTCCTAACTAAGGTTGTTTCACAGGGGAACCTAGCAGGCGGGGTAATCCTAAACCCTAAACCCTCTATGGGTAAGTAGGGAAACCCATGAGGTGCGCCTGCATGAAGGCAATGAATTTAAAACAAAAAAGGGTTTTCAGGGCTTGGGAGGAAGGCAATGGACTTGAGGGTTTAGGGTTTAGGGTTTAGGGTTTAGGGTTTAGGGTTTAGGAAGCAGGCCAAAGGCAAAGCTGCAGGTAAACTACCACGCATGGCTGCTTGAAGGTTAATTTCATGGCTACCCAAAGTAGGGCTATGAGTGTCCCGAAAAGAAAGTCGCAACAAATGAGATCTATCGCTGCCCACCGCATATTCTACTTGCACCAAGCCCTAAACCCCAGACCCGAAACCCTAAACCCTAAAGCCTGAGCCCTTCATGGATTCATCCCAAACTTCGCAGCCTAAGCTTACTGAAACAGCCCTAAACCCTAAACCGCAATTTAGGGTTTAGGGTTCCGAAACCACCAAACCCCCGGAGTACCAAAACTGCAGCCGCCTGCCAGGTGGCCCGGCCGGGAATCTTCCACGCTGCACGTGCCGTGGCCGTGAGCGGCTTACAACAACAGCTGTCCGACGCAGAATCCTAAACCCCAATACCAAGACCCAAAACCCAGACCCAAAGCCCCCAAAACCCTTAACCATTCCTATCATCCCTGATTAACCCCTAAATCCCCAAACCCTCTAAATCCTATCCATAAGGTCATATTATAGACCCTTTAAGTAGGCCCTTTTAAGCAGCTAAAGCTGCGCAAAGAAAGAGAGAGAGAGAGAGAGAGAGAGAGAGCGAGAGAGAGCGAGAGAGCGAGAGAGAGAGAGAGCGAGAGAGCGAAAGAGAGTAGGGTTTGGGGTTCGGGTTTAGGATTTAGGCTTTCGGACTTAGTGTGAGCAGTAGTCGTAATGACGATGGCCTGGAGTTTGATGCTAGCTGACCTGGGTAGTCGCAACGACTGCTGCTATTTCAAGCTTTGGGTTGTGAGGCTTCAGGGCAAGATCCGAACCCCTAAGCCTGTAAGGTTTAGGGACGGCAAAGCCCAAACCCTGAAACCCTACAAGGAGCCCTGCGCAGGGCCGAAGCCAAAGCTGAACCCTCGAACCCTCGAACTCTAAACCCTAAACCCTAAACCCTAAACTCTAGCCCTAAACCCTAAACCCCTTAACCCTATAGACCCTAAAACCCTCTAGATTCTAAACCCTAAAAGACCTGAACCCTTAGGCGCATAATAGAAAAAGAAGCCAAACCCCACAAACAGCACAAGTTCACATAGCACGATTTGGGGGTTTCTGAAATTAGGGGTACTTTAAACCCGAAACCCTAAACCCTAACCCTGAACCCTGAACCCCTTTATCGGGGTCCTTGTTATAAGGGAATCCTACTATTTTGGGGGTCTCTCTTAGGGGTCCCCTATTATCGTAACACCAATGTGGTCCCTGGCCTCCTTTTAATGTATGGGCCCCTGAATTTGTGTAGGGTCTATACGGGGTATATACGGGGTACCCTGTTAAGGGCCCAGACTACTGAGGGACCTTGTAACTACTCTAAGATTTAGGGTCTAGGGTTTAGGCTTGAGGGTTCTGGGACTTAAGAAAGACTAAGTACTGAATGCCGCGCCAAGGATGACCCTGCCCTATACATTTAGGGTTTATGGTTTAGGGCTTTGGGCTTAGGCTTTAGGGTTTAGGGTTTAGCCCTATCTATCTACTGATTCAGGGTACTGTAGTTATCACCTAAGGACCCTGAACCGGAAACCCCAAACCCTGGTCGTAATTTCCCAGGAAGCTCCTAGTTTCGGTTGTAGGGCCTAAACCCTAATTAAACCCTAAACCCTAAACCCTAAACCCCAAACCCCAAACCCCAAACCCCAAACCCCAAACCCCAAACCCCAAACCCCTCCTTTTTTGCCCAGGATGATCTCTTCATCGACCCCAGCGGGTTATTCAGCACACTCCTGCTCTTTGCCGTGGCCCTAGGCTACTAGAAGGTTGGGGCTTAGGGTTTCGGGTTTAGGGCTAGGGTTTAGGGGGGAAGTTTTTGGCTCAGGGCTTTAGGGTCTAGGGTTCAGAGTTTAGGGTTTCGGGTTTTGGGCTTGTAATATTCGGGTGTAGGGTTCAGGGTTTGGGGTTTAGGTGTGTTTTTTGTTTTTTTTCGTGCAGGGCCCTTTTGTAACGACAAAGCCCGACGTTACATACGTAGAGGGTTCGGGTTCCGAGTTTGTAGGGCCCAGCGTCTTCAGGAAAGTACCCTACTCCTCCAAGGATCTGCCATAAAAGTGTCACTCGAGGCCAGTGGTTTAGGGTAAGATGGGAGAACAGGGTTTAAGAGACCTTTTTCTCTCTCTCTCTCTCTCTCTCTCCCTCTGTGTCTTTCTATTTCGTTCTCTTTTCGTCAATAGAGAGAGAGAGAGAGAGAACATAAACAAAAGCGGAACAAGAGACCGAGTACCTCCATCCATGGTTTAGTCTGCACGGGAGAAAACAACGGCCAAAGCTGCTTCGGTACAGAACGCATAGGGGTACCCTTTTTTCGACTTCCTCGGGGTAAATACCAACTCATGTCCCGCCAAAGAGCTATATGTAGGGCCGCAGACAACGTTGAAGTCCAGCTCTTCCCGCAAGAGACTAAGAACCTTATGCAGTAGGAATGGTAAAGTTTAACCTTTGTTTTTGACTTGGTTATTGGCTACTTGTTGCTGAAACAGCGTGCCCTGAACCCATAAGCCCTAGCTAAACCTCGCACGCCAATCTCAGAGATCCGATGCGACTCAGGGTTTAGGGTTTAGGGTTTAGGGTTTAGGGTTTAGGGTTTAGGGTTTAGGGTTTAGGGTTTAGGGTTTAGGGTTAGGGTTTAGGGTTTAGGGGTTAAGGGTTTAGGGTTTAGGGTTTAGGGTTTAGGGTTTAGGGCATGTAGAGCAAATGCTCGTCCAAGGCCAGTCGTTCTGAACTCTTTATCCTTAGTACAGAGAATTGCTTCAAGGTCGCACACTTCGACCTCTAAACCCCCTCGTAGAATAAGGGGGACCCTTAAACGGGACCCCTTCTGAACCCTCTTGTGGCTCTCTTAAACAGGGACCTTGTTCAGAGGGTCTATCTCCCCAAGGGTCCCATTATCCTATCCCCTACCTAAGACCTCAAGCCCCTTGCTCAGATCCTCTTCCGCGCTCTGATGTTGGTTGCGATGGGGCTCGGCTGTGCCAGTCGGGATGCTCAGGTAGAAGAGGTGCCTGAAGCCAAGACCCTAAACCCTAAACCCTTAAGCCTAGAGACCTCTACCAACTCGTCTGACCACCTAAAACCCTAAAGCCTAAACTTTAAACTGAAATCTGGAACCGTAAAGAGGGCTTGTTGGGCCTCGGCCTCAACTCAATCCTAAACCCTGCTTTATGGTTTGCGGTTTATGCCTGTCTTCAAGGAGTGCGACGCTAGGGCCGATCCCTTGACACCGAATCTTAAGTTACCCTCCTTGGTTGCCTTGGTTGGGGGTTCAAGGCGGGTATGTAACCCAAGGCTCTCTCATACTCCCCACTACTGCCTAAGGCTCCCCAAGCTTCCCCAAGGTTCCCTAGGTACCTACCCGCATGAACCCCCCCACCTTCCTCACTGACCCTATGGTCATTCGGTTGTCCAGGAACAAAGGCCCCTTCTGTTCCTAGGCATCCAATCCCTAAACCCTCAACCCTTAAACCCTAAACCCTCCCTAAACCCTAAACCCTTGAACCTTAAGCCCTTCAGCCCTAAACCCTATGGCCCGAAACCCCCTGAAACCCTAAACCCTAAACCCTAAACCCTAATCCTAAACCCCAAAAGCCCAGGCTGGACGTGGCTGGGCTACGTCCTCTGGTCCTGCTCCACAGTGGTTCTGGAAGGGCCGGTTCTTCTGTTCTGCTGGGAGCCTCAGGATCAGTAGGGTTTAGGGTTTAGGGTGTAAGGCTCATGGATACTTTTCAGTAGGGTGAAAGGTGCCCTAAATAAGGCTATGACCCATCATAGCTATAGATACCCTATTTAAAAGCTACCCTGAACACTAAACCCTAAACCCTAAGGTAAGGTTAGGGGGTACCCCTTCTATACCCAAATAGAATAGAGTCCCTTTTAAAGGGATCCCCCTACAAGGGTACCCCTATTTTCGGAAATCACCATAAGTCCCTATGAGCCTCCAAGAACTACGAATTGCTTAAGAACCCCCCCATCCCCCGCAAAAAAAAACACAAAATATGAAAAGTGAAATTGTTGTTGCCTCACAAGGGTAACATAGGGATCATATTTTTTAAACGTTTTTGCGGGGTCCGTACGCAACTAGGAGAGTAGGGCTTCGATTTTTCCCTGGGAGGATTTCTGTGGGCTCGACATGGGTCTGCTTCTATGGCGTATGCCCTGACTAGACCCGAACCCTAAACCCTAAACCCTAAACCCTAAACCCTAAACCCTAAACCC
The DNA here is from genome assembly GCA_905221605.1 of Symbiodinium natans. Taxonomy (NCBI): domain Eukaryota; class Dinophyceae; order Suessiales; family Symbiodiniaceae; genus Symbiodinium; species Symbiodinium natans. Next base: position 49,402 of record CAJNDS010002596.1, on the reverse strand, counting down.
TAAACCCTAAACCCTAAACCCTAAACCTCCAGCTCCTAGAGAGGGCTTAGGATTCCTGTCGGGTCTCGGATGGCGCTTCCCAAATCCTGAAAAACCTGTGCGTTCTCCACTTCTCGGTAGGCCCTTGGGACATTTTAGGGTTTAGGGTTTAGGGTTTAGGGTTTAGGGTTTAGGGTTTAGGGTTTAGGGTTTAGGGCTTTTTTTCTCAGGAATATGTTTGAGAAGGTTTCAAGGGCCATCCTCGACTTAGGTAGCCCAAGGCGAGCCCAGAAACACCCCATCCCCAAGAAACTCAGCGTCTAGGGAGTTTAGGAAGCCCGGAAAGCCCCACAAACTGAAGCTTCCGGAGGCTTTAGGGTTTAGGGTTTTGGGTTTGGGGTTTGGGGTTTGGGGTTTGGAGTTTATTCGTCTGAGACCATCTTCTCACACTCCTGCCGCCGGCCATGGGCTCACAGCGTGAGGTTGTAGCTGGGTGCGGAAATCCCTCCATGCCGGCTCCACCTCGCAGCTGGGTTCATTGGGCTTTTTGGGTTCGGGGTTCAGGGGTTTAGGGTTTAGCGTTTAGGACTTAGGACTTAGGACTTAGGACTTAGGACGCAGGGTTTGGCCTTCTGTCTTGTTGTAGTTGTTCTGTCGCCCATTCTGTTTGTCAGTTTCTGGGAATCCCAGGATAGCGACACGGGACCAGAACCCCCTTGGTTCTTGTTAGGGAATGAGGGAATAAGGTACCTTATATACCCCTATAAATACATGAATAAATACATAAGTTAGATTTAACTGATTAAATAAGTAAATAAGCAATAGAATAAATAAATAAATATACACATATATATATATATGCACTTTAAGTATTAGTTAAAAGGATGATGTGGGGTGCCTACTTCCCTCATTCCCGAGCTTTGTCAAGCAGAGGAACGTCTTTTGTCACCTTCGGGCGATCTGCAAGGAGGAGTAGCGCCGGGGTTCGATACAGGGCTCTGGCCGCTTCCTGTCTTCCTTGCTGTGGCATCGAGGGGGCTGGTGTGTGGGGGAGTGGGAGTATGTTTAGGGTTTCGGGTTTAGGGTTTAGGGTTCAGGGTTCCTAAGGGTTTAGCCATCTAGGGTAAAGGCCTTTGTAAGTCGCCTTCAGCTCTCGTGGCACGTGGCTTTCCCTGCTCCGAAATCATGCAAGAAATCTGCATCGCTGCCTAGACCCTGCCCTGGGGCCCTCCTTCAGACTTGGTGTAAACTCTTCGCGCAGGAACTGAACTACATTGCCCGGCGTGGGCGAAACTGCGACTTGCTTGTGAGTGTGGCAGTGCAGGGTGTCTCGCATATGCCTCGGCTGGGCTTTTTGGAGGGTCTAGGTGGCTCAGCACGCGCTTCTAACAGCTAAACCCTGAACTGGGCTTTGGAGTACTATACTTTAATATTTTTTTTGGTTTTGGGTTCCCATTATAGCTACTTATACCTAACAAGTATATACCTTTTTTTCTGGGTCTACTCCAGAGGTAGGTGAACCCTCAGCAACAAGTCCCGAACACCAAAGCCGCCGGGCGACAATGCATAAGCCTCAGAACTCGCTACCCAGCGCCTCGGAACGATTCGGGGGGTTTCTGCTTTGCTTTCTCTGTGCGGTTCAGGGCGTGTGCAAGCTCAAAGAAGCCTAAGCCCTCTCTACACCCTTGGACCGAGTCAGCTCGAAAGCGCTACATCCCAAAGGCTAAACCCTACAAACCCTACTAACCCCATAAGCCCTATAAACCCTACAAACCCTATAAACCCCATAAGCCCAATAAACCCTACAAACCCTACAAACCCTATAAACCCTATAAACCCTATAAACCCTACAAACCCCGCAAACCCTACAAACCCTACAAACCTTACAAACCCCGCAAACCCTACAAACCCTCTAAACCCCAAACCCTAAACCCTAAACCCTAAACCCTAAACCCTAAACCCTAAACCCTAAACCCTAAACCCTAAACCCTAAACCCTAAACCCTAACCCCCCTACATAACCCCATAAACCCTGTGCCCGGGTTCAGGGCGCCAAGCTGAAACTTGTGTGGCCGCGCGCCGAGGAGGGAGAGCGGGGCCAAGATGGCGTGGTGGATGAAGGCTGTGTAGGGATTCAGGGGGTTTAGGGTTTAGGGTTTAGGGTTTAGGGTTTAGGGTTTAGGGTTTAGGGCTAGGGTTTGGGGTTTGCGGTTTGGAGTTGAGGGTCTGGGGTTTGGGCTTTGGGGTTGACCTGAGTCTGCAAAGATAGGCCTCAGCAGCAGCGCGACGCGCAAACCTAGTCCCTAAGTCCTTAAGAGCTTAAAACCCTTCGCCAGAAAGACCAAGCCACCTGACGAACTCTACCTCCCCGGGAAGCCTCCAGACCCTAAAGCCTAAACCCGAAACCCTAAAGCCTCTGAACCCCAGAATTCACGCAGGAGGGGCTGGGGACTCGGACCCCAAGGCCTGCACAAAGCGGCGAACACCCTCAAACCCCAAGCCCTCCCAAAGCCAAACACCCACTCCAAGCCCGAAACCCCAAACCCTGAGCCCGAAGCCCTAAACCCGAAACCTCTCAGCCGTAAACCCGAAACCCTAAACCCTAGCCCTAAACCCGAAACCCTAAACCCTATAGCCCTAAAACCTAAACCCTAAACCCCAAAAGGGCCTCATCCTGCGACTGAACTCCTGGTGCAGTCTCCCTGGCGCTCTCTGCCGAGATGTCTCCTGGTCCTGGCCTGCCCAGACCCAAGGATGGTCTTTGAAGCCGTTTAGGGTTTAGGGTTTAGGGTTTAGGGTTTAGGGTTAAGGGTTAAGGGTTTGGGGTTTAGGGTCTGCTACAAGAGAGCCTCTAAGCCCAGCGTTGCTGTTGCAGGGATCCGAAGCCCATTTATGGGTGCAGAAGCCGTAACCCTTAAACCATCCCAGCTCGGCAGCCCGAAAACTCTCATATAAGGGCCAGAATAGGTATACAACAATAACCGCCCCCCCCCGCCCCCCTCCCCGCCCCCGGCAAAAAAAAATGAAACACTTACTGTATCTTTAAGGCCCCTCTGTTACACCCTAACACCTCGCCCCCGCAACCCGAAACCCTAAACCCTAAACCCTAAACCCTAAACCCTAAACCCTAAACCCTAAACCCTAAACCCTAAACCCTAAACCCTAAACCCAGGCTCGGAAAGTCTGGCTCGACATACAGCAGCGCCACTTGGACACCTCTTAAGTGTATGCAGGCATGGAGGATTAGGGTTGAGGGTTGAGGGTTTAGGGTTTAGGGTTTAGGGTTTAGGGGTTGGGGGTTTAGGGGTTTAGGGGGTTTAGGGGTTTGGGGGTTTGGGGGTTTAGGGGTTTAGGTGTTTAGGGGTTTAGGGGTTTAGGGGTTTGGGGGTTTAGGGGTTTAGGGGTTTAGGGGTTTAGGAGTTTAGGGGTTTAGGGGTTTAGGGGTTCAGGGGTTCAGGGGTTTAGGGGTTCAGGGCAGTTTAGGGTTAGGGTTGCAGAACCTGCTCCGCCGTGTAGGGTTTGAAACTTGAATGGACTTTTTGCGGGCGCCGACTGAGAGTAGCAGACGCGTTTAGGGTTTAGGGTTTAGGGTTTAGGGTTTAGGGTTTAGGGTCTAGGATGCTACTTGGGATGTTCCCAGTTGTACTAACAGTCCTCAGAAGGGATTCGGTTTGAGGGTTTAGGGTTTAGCTCCCCCTATTATCCTATTAAGGGCTGTTAGTATAAGGGGGAACATCCCACTTTCACTGAACCGTAAACTTGGCGGCAAGGCCTTCAGGAGTAAGGATTTCGGAGGACCACGACAGACCTGCAGCGCCATGTTTGATCGGGCCCACGGGTGACGTACAAGTTCTGAAGTGGTAGCAGAGAACTTGAAAGCCGTGATCCCCTATAGGGGCCTTCATAATTAGAATAGGGTTTTAGGGGTAATTTGTAATTTTTCCGACCCCTATACTAGTCTCCAAGCCTAGAAACCCTAGAGCCCTAAACGCCTGAATCCCTCAAACCTATGGGCTATTATACCCTGTAACCCCCCTTAAAGAGGCACTTTATAGGGTTGGTTAGGGGATTCTAAGGCCTAATAGCCCATGCTCGAACTGTACGCTTTGCCGATCCTACCAGGGCCGTGTCGCAGCCTGCGCTGCTCCAGGACGACGCACAGGCCACGACGAGAGAGAAGTTGAAGCCCTTCAACCTCCGAATCTCCAAACCCTAAACCCTAAGCCCTAAGCCCTAAACCCTAAACCCTAAACCCTAAACCGGCCCTAAGCCCTGAAGCCTTTCAAGCAATGCACAGCCGCAAACTGCCCTAAAACCACAAACCCTGAACCCTCACAGCCCCAAACCCTGAATTGCAACCATCCCCAGACTCCTCCCAAACCTTATGTCTCGTGTTAGGGTTTAGGGTTTAGGGTTCAGGGTTCAGGGTTCAGGGTTTAGGGTTTAGGGTTCAGGGTTTAGGGTTTAGGGTTTAGGGTTTAGGGTTTAGGGTTCAGGGTTCAGGGTTTAGGGTTTAGGGTTTAGGGTTCAGGGTTTAGGGTTTAGGGTTTAGGGTTTTGTGTTCAACACCCTTACACCATCAAACCCACAACGCTTTGGCAACGTTGGATGAGGGTTTCTGGGGCTCTGGGGGTTTTAGACATATATACATATGTTTCATGTTTACTTCTTTTGTTTTTGTGTTTTTTTTTTTTTTTTTTTTGGGGGGGGGGGGGGGGGGGGGGGGAGGTGAGGGTAGGAGTTTGAGAGGGCTTTTGGGAAGCCTCAAATCCGAAACTCCACCAAACCCTATGCCCCGAAACCCAAAACCCTAAACCCTAAACCCATCTATGCCCTAAACCCTAAAGACCCTAAATAACCCTAACAAGTCTAAAAAAACTCAAAACCCTAGAAACCCTCAACGTTTCCCCAAGAACATGATTCCGGGCTCTGGGAGTGCCGCAGTGCGGGGGGGGGGGGGGGGGGGGGGGGGGGGGGCGGGAAGCCGCGCTGAATCCATCACAAGCAGACAGGGACCTCAACTCCTCTGAGGGTTTAGGGTTTAGGGTTTAGGGTTTAGGGTTTAGGGTTTAGGGTCAGGGCCTAAAGTGTAGGGTTTAGGGTTTAGGGTTTGGAGTTCAGGCCTATAGGGAATCTTCGTTAACCCAATGCTTCAGGATTCCTACGTGTAAAACTTGAAGGAGAGCTCCCTAGCTTGTGCTCGGACCCCGCAACGATTTGAGGACTTTCTCGTAGTTAGGGCTTAGGGTTTAGGGTTTAGGGTTTAGGGTTTACGGTTTAGGGTTTAGGGTTTACGGTTTAGGGTGTTTCTGGGTCTGTTCTAAGCGGTGGGAGTGCCTACCCGACTGGAAGTTTACTTCCGAGGCCGTGTTCAATGCCATCGCCTTGTAAGGACCTGCAGAGAACCTTCTTGGGTAAACCCCAAGAGTAAAACTGCTAGAAGACTCAGCCAAGCACGCTATGAGCCCTAAACCCGGAACCCCACAACCCTACACCCGACACCCCGAAAACCTCAAACCCAAGCCCTGAACCCCTAAGCAGTATAAACCCCCGAGCCCTAGACCCCAAACCACAAACTCCAAAACCCTGAACCCAAACTTCGAAACTCCAAAACTCCAAAACCTTTCTCACAAACCCTAAACCCTAAACCCTAAACCCTACACCCTAAACCCTAAACACCTCCTAAATCCCAAGCTCGAAGCTCCCAAGCTCGAAGGCGCCCATGTGCCTTCTGCAGCGCACGTCCGCAGCAGCTGGGCGCCCTGCGCCGGCAGGCGTCTCTCCTGCCCTTTTGCCGGTTCGGGCTCCAGGGGCCAACATGTGTGGTTAGGGTTTAGGGTTTAGGGTTTAGGGTTTAGGGTTTAGGGTTGACTTTACGACAGGCCCCAAACCTGCATTTGGGGTTTCGGAATCCCCTTGGGAAGAAGGTCTGTGACTCTTAAGGCAAACCCTGTAGACCTTTTGAGGCTGCGGTTTGGAGGGTTGAGGGTTCAGGGTTTAGGGTTTAGGGTTTATAGGGGTTTAGGGTTTGGCATTTAGGGCAAGGGTTGGAGGTTAAGAGGGTTTGGGCTATTCCGTGGGAAGGTGGAGGGAACTGCCAAGAACAAAATCACCGGAAGCTTAAAAAAAGCGCTTCCTTTCGGAACCTATTGTAGTCCTAGGTAGGATAAGGGGGACCCTTAAAAGGGAACCCCTTCTTTACCCTCTTCTGGCTCTCTTAAACAGAGACCTTATTCAGAGGGTCTATATTCCCCAAGGGTCCCCCTAATCCTATCCCCTATGTAGAGAGTTTTGTGGAATTCGGAGCCCTCAACTCTGGAGCCCTCGACTCGTGACCTTAAGGTTGAGTCTTCAGGGTCGAACCCTAAAGCCTCAACCCTACACAAACCCTAAACCCCATAAATACTTCATCAACCCGAAACCCTAAACCCTAAACCCTAAACCCTAAACCCTAAACCCTAAACCCTAAACCCTAAACCCTAAACCCTAAACCCTAAACCCTAAACCCTAAACCCTAAACCCTAAACCCTAAACCCTAAACCTTCGCCTTCAGGCCAACGGTCGCCGGAAGGAGGAGGCAGCCTCGACTCAGTGGAGTGGGGCTTCAATGAGGACGCCACGACAAGAAAGGAGGCGGGTTTAGGGTTTAGTGTTTAGGGGTTAGGGTTTAGGGTTTGAGGTTTGGGGTTTGGGGTTTAGGGTACCCTAAGCGACCCTAAACCCTGTACTGATTCCGAGCCCCTGCAGCCGACGGACTCAAGAGTGCAGGGTGCTAAAATCGTAGGGTGTCGAAGCCCTACTTGGAGGTTCAGCAGCGTTCAGGGTTTAGGGTGTAGGGCGCAGGCCCCCCCCCCCCCCCCCCCCCCCCATCCAAGTACCTTGCCCTAAACCCTACGCTACACACTACAGGCCCGAACCACACACACACACAAAGCTTACACGGAAACCAAAGCCTCGACCCCGATCCTACCTTTGCAATTCCTCCTAGGCAGTAGCTGCTCGTCTTGTAGGTTTTAGGGTTTAGGGTTTAGGGTTTAGGGTTTAGGGTTTTGGGTCAAGTTGGTCCTTGACCGTTTTGGCTATCCAAACCCTGAAAGTTAACGTTCAGCCAGTGGGGCAAAGCAGGTTCAGAGACCTCATCCAGTCCAAGCACAGGACGGGTGTGCAAAGTGTTGGCTATTGCTACGGGCTTAGGGCTCTGGGTTTTGTAAGGTTGGGGCTTTAGGGTTTATAGGGATTCGTTGTTTTTTCGGGTTTCGGGTTTATAGTGTTTTACCCGGGACCCTAAACCCTAGACCCTGAACCCTAAACCCTAAACCCTAAAGTTTAAGGGCGACAGGCGACAGGTGCATCCATCGGGGCGGGCCTGTGGAGTTGGGGGCCCCAAGGCCTCAGCAGCCTCCTGCTCAACATCTAGGGGAGTAGGCCCATATTCCGCACCCTAAACCCTAAACCCTAAACCCTAAACCCTAAACCCTAAACCCCAAAGTCCCGAACGACCGAAAAAGGGCACCCTGAGTATTCCAAGGTTAACCCTTGGGTCTAGAAATGGCTGTTGAGTTGCAGGGGCTTACCATCAGCTCCCTTTAAGCCCCGAAACTGACACCCCCCAAACTCAAAAAAATCATATGAAGCAGGGTTGATATTACTGCTTTTGGTGAGTGTATAGAAGGTTCCTTTTTTCATATTGGTGAGTGTATATACCGGGTGTCCTTCTGGGGGTACAAGAAATATATACCCTACTTCAGATAAGGAGGTTGGTCCCGCCTCAGCCAGGACTCCTTACTAAGGTCTCCTGTAGGGAACTCTGTTCTTGACGAGCCCCTGTTCATTGGGAATTGAGCTAGCACGCCTTTGCGGGCTTTCATGGGATCAGGAGTTTCTACAATGGCAATCTTCCTTTGGACCAGGTACGTTGTCCCCAAGCAGCAGCCCTAAGCCCAGAAACGTAACCCGTGCATCTACGACTCGTCGATTGCTTCCCGGAGGCTCCGGTTTCTGTCCCGGTTCATGATGACCTGCGCGACACGATGAAGGCTTCAGGGTAGGGGTGTGGGGTTTATAGGGTTTAGGGTTTAGTGTTTATAGAGTTTAGGGTTTAGGGTGTGGGAATCCGGCCCCCAGGGATTCGGGTTGCAAGATTGCGAACAGGGGCACGGAGAACGGACCGGAATTTGGGGAACATGAGAGTCAGTACATAAGCAAATACAAGCATCATCTCTACCTATCTATCTATCTATCTATCTATCTACCAATCTGTCTATCCATCTATCTATCTATCTATCTATATACATCCATAAATACATGTGGTGATTACATGTTTTCTCGCATACGAATATACACATATGTACCGAATATACAGACATATGAATTATACATGCATATATATATATATATATAGAGATAATCCCTACAGGTCCTTCGGCGTTGAGGGTTCAGGGGAATGGCTGGCCGCAGGGGTTTGTTTCGGGACTTCAGGTCCGGGTCACGAGCCGATCATGTTGGGGCGGGGTCGGGGTTTAGGGTTCAGGGTTCAGGGTTTAGGGTTTAGGGTTTAGGGTTTAGGGTTTAGGGTCTAGGGTTTAGGGTTCAGGGTTTAGTGTTTATGGTTTATGGGTTAGTGTTTAGGGTTTAGGGCTTAGGGGGGTGCTTAGTGGTTGCAAGGCTTGATCTTGGTAGCACGGTGGTACCCTTTTACCCCTTGTTTTGGCAATGGGCTCCCTTATAAAGTAGCCAACCCCCAACAAAAGGGCGTCGCCGTTGTTGTCATATGGTACCAAGTTAGGGTTTAGGGTTTAGGGATTGATAGGGTTTAGGGTTTATAGGGTTTATAGGGTTTATAGGGTTTATAGGGTTTACAGTATTTATAGGGTTTATGGGGTTTATGGGGTTTATGGGGTTTATAGTGTTTATGGGGTTTATGGGGTTTATGGGGTTTATGGGGTTTAATTATAGGGTTTACGGTTTAGGGTTAAGAGAGTTTACGGGTATTATAGGGTAGGGGGGTTGTAAGCACTTGCGCCAGGCACTCTTGGAGCATCAGATCACCGCGATCCGTGCAGCAAGCAGCAAGAAGCCTGTCCAAGAGGCCTATTTGGGCTTAAACGGGTTTAGGGTTTAGGGTTTAGGGTTTAGGGTTTAGGCCTAGAGAACCTTCCTCCACCCAAAACCCTTTTTTTGTTGTTTTTCTCTGGGGCTTGCTTCGTAGTAGATTAGGGAATTTGGTCCCCTTAGATTAGAGACCCCCTTTTGAACCCTGTTTAAGGGATCCTTCCTCACCTACACAATTCCCCGGAGCCAGTAAGTTTAGGGTTTAGGGTCGAGGGTCTATGGGGTCTGGGGTTTTGGATGGCGGGATTAGGCTTTAGAAACCCTCTTTGGGATGGAGACCGTCTCCTGCGGGTGGAGGGTTTCTACCAAAGATGGATGTCCTTACAGGTCCTCGAAGGGGAACCTAGTTATCTCAATGTCCCGTGGGCTTTCGCGTACTGCTTGTGGTCCAACATGGCATTTTTGGGCAACACGTTCTCCAAAACCCTACATAAAGGAAGAATATAGTATTCTTTCTTCCGACATCAGCGACTCTTGCCTTACCACCACCACCACCACCCTGACTTCCCTAAACCTTTAAACCCTAAAGCCTAAACCCTAAACCCTAAACCCTTAAACCCTAAACCCTAAACCCTAAACCCTAGCGAATACTGGGCCCCTCCGAAGGCTCCGGCTCCGGTGTCTGTCCCGGTTCACGACGACCTGCGCGACACTCTGAAGGCTTGAGTTAGGACCCGGACTAGGCCTTATTTCCTCTTTTAGGGTTTAGGGTTTAGGGTTTAGGGGTTAGGGTTGCTAGGTTGGTTTTTGAGACATTTTGTATTTTCTTTATTTGGGTTTATAAGGGGCCCTGTATATAAATATTTTTCAAAGGGGTTTAAAGGCCAACCCAGGTTAGGGTTCCCTTATAGTCCCTTAACAGCAAAATGGGTAACCACCCTTGTTATTCCTAGGTTACTCCTGGGTCTAGTGCGGGTTAGCGAGCTTTTTTGGATCTGGGGGCTGCAATTTAGCGCGGCCTTCATATAGGGTGGCGAGGGGGTGGTTCTCAAAAAGGGCTACCCTTCTTGGGGTCTTACTGTTGCTGTCGGTATAATCGAAGGTGAGGAAGTACAATGCCCATACGTGTGTTTAAAACCCTTCGGTGTTGAATCCTCGTCAGGAGGATGGGCTTTCCGCGGGGTGGTTCTTTCGAGTGTCGGCTCCTTATGGTGCTTAGCAAGTGTAATAAGGGTTTTGGGGGTTATTCTAGTATAGTTATAAAGGGACCCTAAGGGAGTAATAGCAGTAATTATTCCGACCCTATATTAGGTCATGAACAGGCCACGATAACGGCTTCCGTATTTTGCGCCTTAGGGTGTGCTTACAGTTGTTTAGTAGGGAATGAGGGAATGAGGTACCCTGTAGAATCACTTTAAAGGGTATATATATGTATAGGGGGATATAGGGTACCTCATTCCCTAAACCCTAAACCCTAAACCCTAAACCCTAAACCCTAAACCCTAAACCCTAAACCCTAAACCCTAAACCAACGGTAAGTTTAGGGTGTACGTAGGGTTTGGGCACCAGCGCCAGGCACTGTTGGAGCATCAGATCACTGCGGTCCGGTCCGCGAGCAGCAGCAGCAAGAAATTTGTCCAAGAGGCCTGTGGGTTTAGGGTTTAGGGTTTAGGGTTTAGGGTTTAGGGTTTAGGGTTTAGGGTTTAGGGTTTAGGGTAGTAATTCTGCTTTCGCCCTAAACCCTAGACCCTGAACCCTACACCCTGAGATGACGCCTTGGTTGGGAACCAGGGTACTTCGGCACAACAGCCTTTTCAGGGATCCCAAAAGAGCCCAATTCCTGACTGGTTTAGGGTTTAGGGTTTAGGGCTTAGGGTTCTGGGTTTAGGATTTAGGGTTTAGGGTTTAGGGTTTCGGGAAGGTGTAGGGTGCCACTGTGCCCTAAACCGCCAAGACCCAGCAGGGTTTGGTGTTTAGGGTTTTGCGAATCAGCCGCGGGACAGATCGCCCGGGCGAAAGTGCAGTGCAGAGACCCATCAGAAGACAGGGTTTAGGGTTTAGGGTTTAGGGTTTCGGGTTTAGGGTCCCGGAGCCCCTTTTTGCAACGAGTCCGAGCAGCGACGGTCGAATAAGCTTACGATCGCGGGCTTCTGCGACCTAAACCCTAAACGCTAGCCCTAACCCCATTCCGACCACCCGAACACCGCAGAAGGATTTCGTGTCGAATCAGTTGTGGCACTGTGGCACGAAGTAGCCCTAAACCCTCAACCTCGACAGCCGATATCCCAAACGGCCGGCACTGGGGGGGTGGGGCAGGGGGCGGAGCGTTTACAGGACGTAAATTGCATGGGGTTTTGACAAGGTAAATAGGGGACGACCCACCCTAATTTTTCAGGGTTTAGGGTTTGTGGCTTCTGGTTCAGCCCTAGACACTTGAGGCCTTAATAGGGTGCAGAGTACCCTCGGCGACTCGAAGCCACACGTATTGCTTGAGGGGCTTGCACCGATCAGGTTCGAAAATTTTGGGCAGACTAGGAGGTTCATGCATTGTTGCAGAAGTACCTTAAACTAGGTGAGAGTGCATCGGCCACCTTATGGCCATGAACCCCAAACCCTGTATAGGGTTTAGGGTTTAGGGTTTAGGCCCTCAGCCCTTTGCGGCAGCTCGGTCGCAGGACGAGCTCCTGCGGTTCCAGGACGATCGCCTCCGGCAGCAAGACGAGGAGCTAAGGCAGGGGTGCCCTTAAAGGGGTCTAGGGTTTAGGGTTTAGAGTTCAAGGTTTGGGGTTCAGGGTTCAGGGTTTTGCGTTTAGGGTTTAGGGTTTAGGGTTCGGGGCTTCTGGGGCTAAAAATTAGGGGTTTCCGAAGTTTGGGGGTGCCTTCTTGGCGTCCTTATTCCAAGGAAATCCTAGCATTTGTGCATATATCATGGGGGTCCACCTATTTTCGCAAACCCCCCATATAGGGGAGTAGGGGTGTGTGGCTTGGGACTCGGGAGTTTCGATTTAGGGTTCAGGGCTTTCCTTGGGCGACAAGTGGTTAAACTTGGGAAGCCCAGACCCCAGATAGACTCTGATGAACCCTAAACCCTACACCCTAAACCCTAAACCCTAAACCCTAAACCCTAAACCCTAAAGTCTCCTGAGGGCTTAACGGGCTCAGGGCCCAGAAGACAGGGTGTAGGGCTTCGGCCTTCGCGCTTTCACATTCGGTCGAGGCCTTCGACCTCCAACCCGAAACCCTTAGCCCATACATTTAGGGTTTAGGGTTTAGGGTTTAGGGTTTAGGGTTTAGGGTTTAGGGTTGTAACCCTGAACCCTTAACGCCTTAACCCACCTGAACCCTTGACTAACCCCGAGCCCTTGACCCTAATCCCTAAACCCAACAAACCCTAAACCTCAAGGGCCTTAATGAACCCTGAGCCCTGAACCCCAAACCCCTAATCCTCTGAACTCCAAGTTCGGACTCAGGGCTGCAGCCTGTCGTGCAACCCTAAACCCCAAACCCTAAATTTATGGAGCATTCCTTCAGGACGAAACAAGGGGCCTACTGTATGGACTTTTCGGCACTGGTTTTTGAACCACCAACACATACCAAACTCTACTTCCTGAGCCCTAAGATCCATAAATCCTAAGCCTACGCTTGTTGTCACAGGGATTCGAGCGTCGTACGCGGGCGCCCGGGAGCACGCCAAAGTGCTGTTGGGGAGGTTGGCGTTCATGGACCCTATAAACCCTAAACCCTCATCCTTAACCCTATATATCCTGAAATCTGTATAGGGGCCTACATCCGAAAGCCTGAAGTTCCAGAACCAGAAGTTCCCACAGAGCCTCGGGAAATGCATTGAGAGATGAGCCAGAACCTGCCACCGAGTTTCACTCATCTTTCGAATTGGTGGATCGCTGGGTAAGGCTTTGGCAGCCGGCATGGAAGCCTTGGCGTGCACGGGGGGGGACCCTAAACCCTAAACCCAAAACCCTAAACCCTAAACCCTAAACATACTCTCGGATGCGAAGTTCCATTCCCGCCACCTGGGGCAGTTCATGCACGTGCTGGACAGAGCGGGTCTCCTGCAATGGGACGATCTCGACCCCTACTTGAAGTTCATGGGTACTTATGAATATGGGGTTTTAATTTCCCAAATAAGTCGTACCCGTGACCTGCAAGTAAAGCCACGAGGCTCAGGCCCCTGCAAGAAGAAAGGTTATTAAGTTAGCCTTTAAACCCTAACCCCGAACCCTAAACCCTAAACCCAAAATGTTGGAGGAAAGAGAATTATCGCCTACAGCTTCTGCTGGCGAAGCTGCCGGGGCCTTGTCTTGCCGGGTTTTAGGGGTTTAGGGTTGAGGGTTGCCTGACGTAAGATCCCCAAAACTTACCGTCTTGGTAAGTTACCAAAGAAGTCAGGGGTGTCACACTACGAGCCTACCAAAAGCCAGTCTTTGTATTTCTTAAGGCAGGGTTAAGGGCCCAAAGGTTCATGCGCAGTGAGGTTACTTGTAGCTTCATGGGTACCTACCAGTAGGGTTCCAAGTGCCCTGTGCAGAGTTACCACCTGTAAGCCCTAACCCCTAAACGTTTAATCGTTCAGGGATGAAGGTTTAGCGGGTTTGGGGCTTAGGGGGGTTTGAGGTTTAAGAGGGCCTAGGGTAAGCCACCAAATCTCCTGCCGCGTGCGCCTTTGTCCGACCCAGAACAGTGGCTAAACCCTAAACCCTAAACCCTAAACCCTGGGTGGGAGCTTTAAGATTTGGGATGAGTTTGGGGTCAGGGGCTCGGACCCAGTAGGCCCTTCTTCCCTTTGTTGAGGGGTCTAGGGTCCATTATCAGCCCATGTCAACCAAAAAGGGCACCCATTTTTCATTCCCAGGCTACTCTTGGGTCTCGAGGGGGTTAGATGGCTTATTTGAGTAGGACGTTGGGGACTTGGGGTCCTATGGGGCTGAAGGATTTCGGGTTCAGGATTTTAGGGGTTTGGGTTTTTTGGGTTTAGTGTTGTAGTTTTATTAAGGTTTAGGACTCAGATTCCAGATTACGGGCTTTTGGGTCCATTTAGGGTTAAGTGATGTATGGGGTTTTGCATTTAGGGCTTAAGCTTTCGGGATTCGGGCATACGGTCTATTTATAGGAACTTGGCGTTGAAGTGCTTTGCAGATCCTCACCCATAAACAACCCCTTGTATACCCCATACAACCCCAGGGCCCCTACTTCAGAACCCTTTTTAGAAAGTCCAAATTACCTAAGGGACCGTGCAACGGCCTTTAAAACCCTAAACCCTAAACCCTAAACCCTAATTTTGAAACACATGGCTCTCCCAGGTCGGCCGCGAACCAGAGCAGCGTGGACGATCAGCCTCTGACTGCATCGTTGCTGTCTTCGCTGCTCCTTGCGGACGGTCTGCATCAAGATTGTCCCCGAGGGCTTCGTCCTTTCTGTTCTGCGCTTGGGGCCGTAGGGTTTAGGGTTTAGGGTTTAGGGTTTAGGGTTTAGGGTTGAGCTCCCAAACCCTGAACTAAGACCTGGAAAATGGGTGGTGATGAAATGGATAACTCCTAAACCCTAAAACCTAACCCAGTGTGCACTCCTAGGGGGCTGCTTGGATGAGCGCAATTGGGGAGCCCCCAGTCGGGTCCGTGAACTTTTCATAGATCTCGTAGGAATACTTGGGGATGTTTTTTTTGTTTTTGGGTACTATGATTCCTAGGACACAGCAAAAATATAAATGTTTACTAAGGTTACATTTAGGGTTTAGGCTTCATGATCCGGTTTGTTTTGGTTCAGGGTTTGGATCAAATAAAATTTGGGGTAGGCCCGTGCACGCACTATACTAGGCGAGGTGAGGGTGTTAAAAGAAGTTCCCGCCAATCGAGACATGTCAACTACATGAAGCCAAGAAAGTTCAGGGTTTGGGGGTTTGGAAGTATCTTTATCCGCATCGGCTAGATGATCCGGCTCTCTCCCCTAAACCTGAAAGCCGAAGCCTGTTAAACAGTGATGTTGGACCTGCTTTATTAGGGGGGGTCGCTTTAAAGACAATTTGGCGGAATTATTCAGGACCCCCTCACTGTTTGAGGGGTCCGCTTTAAAGTCGAACCGTCCGGGTGCCGTAAGAAAATTCCACGTGGCGCGCCTTTAAAAAAGATAACCGGGCATTGCTGCCCCTTTTAAACATATCTAAACTCCTCCCTATTAAAATCATATAAACCCCCGGAGCCCTTTATTCAGGACCCAATCCACGCCCCGACTGTTCGGGGGGGGGGGGGGGCCCCCACATTAAAGCAGGTCCCACATTAGTCCCCAAGAAGGCTCCAATACTAGGGTTTGGGTTTGGGGGTAAAACTAGAACCCGAGGCACCGAAGTGTTACGCGGAACCTGAAAACCCTACAGGCTCAGGCCCTACTAAACCCTAAACCCTAAACCCCAAACCCCAAACCCCAAACCCCAAACCCCAAACCCCAAACCCCAAACCCCAAACCCCAAACCCCAAACCCCAAACCCCAAACCCCAAACCCCATCCTTCAAATCAAGTCCCCTGAGCTTGCGGGTTGAAGCTTCGATGGTTCAGGGCCTATATAGGGTTGAAGTCACTTCCAGGTCTTAGAGGGCAAACCCGAAACCCTAAACCCCAAACCCTAAACCCTAAACCCTTAGGCCCTAAACCCTAAACCCTAAACCCTAAATCCTAAATCCTAAACCCTAAACCCTAAACCCTAAACCCTAAACCCCAAACCCTAAACCCTAACTACGCCCCGAAAGGGTATGCAGAGGGATGTAAGGCACCTAACGGAGCAGGGATCCTTTAGAAACCCCATGGTGCAAGGTTTAGGGTTTAGGGTTTAGGGTTTAGGGTTTAGGGTTTAGGGTGTAGCGTTTAGGGGTTCCCTTAGATCCCTTCCCGAGGTCACGATGGAGCCCACAACGAACTCATCAAACTCCAGCACCAACTCCACCAACTCCACGGCCACTCGCTGCTTTTGTTTTGGTTACTTTAAACCCTAAACCCTAATGCCTACTCCCTAAACGGGTTCAACGCGTCTGTTTAAGGTTTGGTTCCATTTTTTGTTGATGGGGTCGTGAGATTTCGCAAGTCTCACCTCTTGGCTTTGATCCTTGCGCTCAGGGTTTAGGGATTAGGATTTAGGATACTCTTGGGTCTAGTTATCGGAACCCCTCAGCAAAAAGTTTAAGTTGGGGCGGAATGGGCACCTGCACTACGGGAATCCCTAGCCGCAGTTGCAGCCGCCGCAAGTTTCCTGCTCACAAGCCCAGAATCTCCACGCAAAGCCTAAGCCGCAATCCCCAAGCCGCAACCCCTCGAAACCCTTTACCCTAAACCCTAAAAACCCCACAACCCTAAACCCACAACCCTAAACCCTAAACCCTAAACCCTAAACCCTAAACCCTAAACCCTTCAGGTCTGAGGGTTTTGACGACTCTTCAGAATTTGGGCCCAGTCCCATCCATCCATCCAGCCATCCATCCATCGCTCAGATTCAGTTAGTAGTCAATGATGTTTTGGGTAGCTTTTTACTTACTTCTCCAACAGCTGAACTTTAAACTTTTTGGGTTCCCTTATTTAATAGGAATAATAAAGTTTAACCTTTTTTCCCCTTGGTTATTGGAGAAGTAAGTTTAAGTAGATAAGCGGTTAGAAGGGCATGCTCGGGTGGGCATCTTTAATATAGTTATAGATACCTATATAGGTATGTATCCACTTCATTCCTTCCACTTCTCCCAAACCCTCCACCCTACCAATCCAATCTTTTTCCACCACCCTAAACCCTACCCCCTAAACCCCAAACCCAAAACCCTAACCCTAAACCCTAAACCCTAAACCCTCAAGCGGCCTTAACAGGCCTAAACCTCAGGCCGCAGCGAAGAAAGGGTCGGCAAAGCACTCCAAAATGAAGACCTTCCTCATCATTGGCGGAGCCTTGGCTGCAGCTCTATAAGGAGTTTAGGGATTAGGGTTTTAAGCTTAGGGCTTAGGGTTCAAAATTTGGGTTTAGGGTGTACAGTTTAGGGCTTATTTGGGGTTGAAAGTTTAGGGTTTAGGGCTTAAAATTTAGGGTTTAGGGTTTATAAATTAGGGTTTAGGGTTTAATGTTTAGGGTTTAGGGTACAAAGTCTAGGGTTGGGGTGAGGTACATTGCCTTACTAAGGCTCCTTAAAGGCTCATGCTGGGCCCATGAAATCTTCTTCCGTGAACATGAGCCGACTACGCCTACGGCCACGACCACGACCACCACTACGACACGGGTTTAGGGTTTAGGGTTTAGGGTTTAGGGTTTAGGGTTTAGGGTTTAGGGCTACAAGCAGCCCTAGTACTAGTACTCGTAGGATGGTTGTGATGACGGTCGTTCACATCGTTGCATGAACACACAAGATGATGGGCATCATGGGTGCGTCTGAAATTCTGTGCCTGGGGGGGGGGGGGGGGAATGAGGGTGGCCAGGGTTCAGAGTGAATCTGTTTGAGCTCATGACAGAACCCGGCGCAGCCTCTTCCTTTGGACACAGGAATGTTTGGATTGGATGAAAGGTTCCTGGGCTTTGGAGTACTGTACTTTAATACTTTTTTTGGTTTTGGGTTCCCATTATAGCTACTTATACCTAAAAAGTGTATACTTTTTTTCTGGGTCTACTCCAGAGGTAGGGTTCAGAGTTTAGGCTTGCGGGTTTCGGGCTTAGGGGTCGATGCTTCACGTCAGGACACCCCAGCTCTCGGAATTGAGCTCCCGAACTCCACTGTTGAGTCTAAACCCTGAACCCTGTAAACAAAAACCCTAATCCCTAAACCCTAAACCCTAAACCCTAGGCCTTGAACAGTCAGTCCAGATTGGGACCTTTGTTGTAGAGAGCTGCAGGAGCGCACGCTTGGGGAAGCAGTCGGTGAGGGGTTGTTATAGACCTTTGAGGCTTGGATTTTAGGGTTTAGGGTTTAGGGTTTAGGGTTTAGGGTTTAGGGTTTAGGGTTTGGGGGTAATCCCTGAAGCCCTATACCCAAAATCCGGCATGGGCTTGACACATGCAACGAAGCTGATACGATCTCACACGATTCCCTTCAACCCATACCCTACACTGCACCTAGGATGCTTCGCCGCTTTCGCGCTCTACGTGACCTACCACGCCGTCTACTTTTTCCGAGGAGGTGCACGGACTTACGACAGAGATGGCGATGGCGATATTGACGCTCGCCTGGAAACGTTCGCCCCCACCCCAGGAGCTGATCAATCTCTATTGAAAGCACAAGCTCGGAGGTACGGGATAATATACACCGAGTGGTTGCATGTCATCCCAGGTTGCGCAGGGCATTCATTCTGAGCCCTAGACCCTACACCCTTTAACGACCCTAACCCAACGAGACCCTAGAACCTGGCAAGCAGAATCCCCGCGTATCAGCGAAGCCGCAGCATGCAAAGGAAAAGCCTACTTGGAGGTTCAGGGTACTTATAACCCCAATTATCACTTTCTTCTACGGCCCCTAAGTCCCCTAAGTCCTCTAAGCAGGTTAGAAGTAGACGTATAGTTGGGGTTTGAAGTGCCCATGAATCTCCAAGTAACTTGTATTCTCTGAATCCTCATCACCTAAGTTTCAGAAGCATCTCAAAGCCTTTTACCCTAAACCCGAAACCCGGGTTTAGGGTTTAGGGTTTAGGGTTTAGGGTTTAGGGTTTAGGGTTTAGGGGTTTAACAGCACTGGCACCTTCAAGTGAGTGTCCATCGGCAGAATCCCAAAATGTCGTCACCGGCCACTTTAGGCAGGCCCGTTTCATTGCGAACCTGGCGGTTCAGGGGTACTTGGGGTTTAGGGTTTAGGGTTTTGGGTTTATGGGGTGAGGGCAACAAGCAATTCTGCTGTAGTTGCCCCTACTTCTAACCCTCCGTAAGTATTTAAATAAAGAAGTAGATAAATAAGTAAATATATACATATATATATATACATATATGTCGGCATTTTCGCTAGCAGCAGCCCAGTTTGAGAACGCTGAATTCCAACGCCTTGCGTTTTCGGGTTTGGGCTTGAGCAGCACCCAGAGGCTCCAACACCGTCGTTCATGGAGTCATCACTAAGTACTCCGTAAGTTGAAATTCCTTGAGACTGTGTATGATATAACGATTCTTCCTGAGTTAACGGGTCTTGGGGTTTCTGGGTACAGTGCTCTTCCAAGGACCTTGGCGACTTTCGGGAGCGCCTTGCTTGCACCAGACGGTAGAAACGCAAGTTGATTGAGGCCCTGTAAACCTTAAACACCAAACCCTGCACTGCAGCATTGGTCCGCAGGTTAATCTCAGTCAGCCTGCAGTCAGGGATCTTGTATGTGTTCGGAGCAAGTTGAGTGCGGGATTGGTTGCTCTGAGGTGGGGAATGTCAATGGATGGAAGCAGGTGGTTGAGAGGTTCGGGCTTAGGGTTCGAAGGTGGTTTTGTAAAGTTGGGGTCTTGAGTGTAGGTTTAGGGTTTAGGGC
Organism: Symbiodinium natans; assembly: GCA_905221605.1. NCBI lineage: Eukaryota > Dinophyceae > Suessiales > Symbiodiniaceae > Symbiodinium > Symbiodinium natans. Next base: position 29,904 of record CAJNDS010002596.1, on the reverse strand, counting down.
TTAGGGTTTAGGGAGTTTAGGGGCTACAACGCCTGCAAAAGACTTGGGCGGAGGGGGTGGTTGTGGGGCGTCGGTGAAGCACGTTCTCTTTGCCCTGGCTAACAACCTGCTTTGTGGGGGCTTGATATGCCCTCCCTGTGCAGGGCTTGTACATGCCCGAACCCTAGCTTGATGCGCGGCAGGCTCGCTGAAGTGTAGGTCCCGTTTGCGTATATGGTCCTTCTATATAGGATACCCAAACCTGGACCACAACCCAGAGAACTGACCATGTACGGTTTACGCATGCTGACACGAATTCCAGGCTCCCAAGGCCTTGTATTATACGTGGGAACGAAAGACCCTATCAAAGAAGGCCTTGTTTCATTGTGAGGTTCAGGGTTAGGCTTTGGGGTCTACAAGGTTGAGGATGTAGAGCGCTGAATGGTTTAGCCCTAAACCCCAAACCCTAAACCCTAACCCCATTCTGTAGCATTCAAAGCTTCAGGTACATGTCGGAGAACATCTGCTGTGGTCTCAGCTACGCCTCAGCGAAGAAGGTCAGCTTCGCGCCCATCCTCAGTTGCCGGGGATGAGGGTTTAGGGTTTAGTGCAGAGGTGTCTCCGTTCTCGCAGAAATGTCTAGTATAGCTTATGGCCTATAACTCAGATCAAAACACTCATGTGGTATCCAAACACAGGAAGAAGTTGCGCGAGAAGGAGGGTTTAGGGTCTGCAAACCTTAAACCCTAAACCCTAAACCCTAAACCCTAAACCGTTTTGACTTCGGCATGAGCCCTAGGCCCGACACCCGACGCACACCGGTGAACCCTAAACCCTAAACCCTAAACCCTAAACCCTAAACCCTAAACCCTAAACCCTAAACCCTAAACCCTAAACCCAAAGCACACAGGTGCTACTTCTGGCCGCCCTTGGCTTCGCCTTCCTCTGGTCGCAGAACATCATCCAGCCCTTCCTGAAGGAGTTGACGTGCTACGAGCCTTCGTCGCAAGCAGCTCGAGAGATAGGGTTTAGGGGGTTTAGGGTCTAGGGTTTAGGGTTTAGGGTTCTAGGGTTTAGGGTTTGGGGTTTGGGGGTAGGCCCTTGCCATACACGCGATATGCTGCATGTTGCCTTCTTGAGCTTAAGAAGGTTTATCAGAGGATCTTGCCTTCGTAGAAAGCAGATGCGGCTACTCGCTCAAATGGCAAAATGATAGGTTATTGATGGTATCCTGCTCTCTTCCATGTTCGGGCACCAAAGCAGTCCCATTATGTAATCACACTCCCAGAGATTCCCGAAGCCCTAAACCCTAAACCCTAAACCCTAAACCCTAGACCCTGCGCACCCGGCCTGTGGCTTCGGTTGTGGGCTTGCAGGCTCAGGGGGCTCAAAGGTCCTAAACCCTAACCTTATCCCAAAACTCCGATCTTAGGGGTTAGGGTTTCGGGCTTAGGGTTTAGGGCATGGTCCCTGGGATATGCGCCCTGAGTTGAGGGTTTAGGGTTTGGGAGTTTAGGGTTTAGGGTTAAGGGTTTGAGACCCTTACATACCCTGTACAAACTAAGGGCCCATGCATCAGAACCCTTTAAAGGCCCTCAACCCTAAACACTACTTGGAGGTTCCCCACTGGCAAGTACGGCTTAGGGTTTAAGGGTACTTATAAGTGGGGTTTAGGGTTTAGGGTTTAGGGTTTAGGGTTTAGAGGCTTGTACCTAAACCCCGGGTCGCGGGGTGGCACGTAGTGAAGCTTTAAGGGGGTACCCCCCTATACTCTTACTTAAACCGTCAACCCTAAACCCATCCCATCGAAGGTGGGGCCTGGGGGTTTTGGGGTAATTAGTGTTTAGGGTTTAGGGTCTAGGGTCTAGGGTTTAGGGTTTGGGTTTAGGGTTGGGTTTTGGGGGAATTGCTGTTGAGGCTGTTCGTGGATAGTTTTAGGCAGCCATGTTGACTCTCTTGGTAGTGCCCAACATAGGGGCCCGCAGTAAGAAACCCAAAACCCAAAACCCTAAACCGTGCGATAGTTGAGCGGGCCCAATTCGCTCGTAAACTCTAGAAACTAGAACCCTCACTCAACGCCCCCCAGCAGCAACTTAAAAACAGAAAGCAGATCCAAACACCAAGCTGTGAGCAGCAACCTAAACCCTAAACCCTAAACCCTAAACGCTAAACCCTAAACCCTACCCTAAACCCTAAACCCAGATCTACCTCGGCGCCGTGGTGGTCTTAGTTCTGGGAGTCATCCTGGCAGAGATGTGGTCCAAATTCTTCGCAGCCTGGCACACATACTTGGTAGCCCTAAACCCTAAACCCTAAACCCTAAACCCTAAACCCGAAACCCTAACTGTAAACCCTAAACCCTAAACCCTTTTTTTGGCTTCCCTTATGAAATTAACCAACCCAAAAAAGGGTGCCCTTACTATAAGATGGTTCCTGGGCTATCAAGCATATATATATATATATTGTTTAGGAAGGGAAGGGTGTATGGTTGAGGGTTGAGAGTTTGGGGTTTAGGGTACAGGGTTTACCCACCACCCGAGTAGCAGATTCTTGAAGCCCTGGACCTTCATCTTGCTTGGTTTAGGGCTCAGGGTTTAGGGTGTCGTGTTTTGTGCCTGATTTCGGGGTAGCGGCATGGGATTTCTAGATTTCTCGTCTCGTTGTGTGTGTTGGGTTTCTCGCAGCGGGGACACTCTCAGCCCTCAACCCTACGCCCTTTTCCCGTACCGCGCGCGGACGGTGGGGCACCTATGCTGCAGTTTGGCTTCGACTCGGGAGAGTTCAGCCCTTCTGGGATTGTTTTCTGTATTGGGCGTTGAGGGTTTAGGGTTGAGGGTTTAGGGTTTAGGCTTTAGGACTGTAGGGGGCGGGGGGGGGGGGGGGGGGGGGGGGCCCGCGGGCCAGGGGTTCTATGGGGAGGGCCACCTAAAACCCTGAGTGCGGTGTCGGGTTTCGGGTCTAGGGTTTAGGGTTAGGGTTTAGGGTTTAAGGTTTAGGGTAGATGCCAAGGACACCTTCAACCAAATCTCCGAAATGCTGGAGAAGGTCACGAACTTCGCGACCTTCAACCAGGGCGAGGCAGGGGGACCACCCAATAACCCTAAACCCTAAATCCTAAACTCTATACTGGGTCTTGGAGTACTATACTTTAATACTTTTTTTGGTTCTGGGTTCCTATTATAGATACTTATTACCTAAAAAGTATATACTTTTTTCCAGGGTCTACTCCAAAGCTAAGTATAGGTTTATAAACCCTAAACGCTAAACCCCTAGAATCGCAAAGTGTCCCTGAAAGGAGTGGGGATGGAAGCTCTGTTCCTTATGTGGGTAGGTTTCCAAAGTAGCTCCCTTGTTTCGGAAAACGGTACCCTCAATTTGAGAACTGCCCTATAACCCTAAACCCTAAACCCTATGGCAATATCCTGGGATGTTCCCCCATACTAACAGCCCTTAACAGGGATCAAAGAATAGGGGGGGGGGGGGGTCGCCCTGAGGTGTCGATGGCATTGACGATGGGTTGAGGCTTTTGGCCTTTGTGGGTTTGGGACTTGGGGTTTTGAGCTTAACACTTGTGATATAGCATATGAGCTGGACCTCTTGCCCAGCTTCCTCCTAAAGCCCATAAATTCACCCCTACACCCAATATTCCCTAAGCCCTAAACCCCTACACCCTAAACCCAATATACCGTAAACCCAAGATCCCCTAAACCCTAAACCCAATATACCCTAAACCCCAAACCCCAACTAAACCCTAAGCCCTAAGCCCTAAACCCTAAACCCTAAACCCTAAACCCTAAACCCTACACCCTAAACCTCAGATCGTGGCCTCAGGCCTTCAAAGATGTGATGCACAAAGCTGGATTGAAGTAGATGCGACCTGTCGTGGCAGTTTAGTGCTCAAGCGTTCGGGTTTAGGGTTGAGGGTTGAGGGTTGTAGGGTTGTAGGGTTTAGGGTTTAGGGTTCAGGGTTTAGGGTTTAGGGGGTTTGGTGTTGCATGTTTGGGGCTCATAATCAAGCTGGAGTTGGGGGCCATGCCTTTGCAGTGTATCGGGTGTCGGGCTGCGGTCCCCCAAGACCTTCTGCAAAGGAAGCGCGCCTAGACCGTAAACCCTAAACCCTAAACTTACAAGCCCAAAGACCCAACAAACCCTGAAACTGCCATAAAACCCTGTAAATCCGAATGCTGTCGCGTTCACATGGCGCCCAGGCTCAAGAGTCCTCTTCTATACCCTAATACCCTACACAGCTGCCTTAACTCAGGGTTTAGGGGTTTAGGGGGTTAAGGGTTTAGGAAATTTCGAGGCAGTTGGACCCCAGAACCGCTTTTATAAGGGCCAGTTGGAGATTTTGGGGTTTCGAGCTCCACTGGCCCATTGTGTAAGGTCGGAACCATGGGGCCCTTGGTGTGGTCCCTTACCCTTGTTTCTACAAAAAACCGAAGAATGGGCCTTTATTGTACCTATACCTTAATGCTTTTTTTGGTTTTGGGTTCCCAGCACAGCTACTTATACCTAAAAAGTGTATACTTTTTTTTACTGGGTCTACTCCAGAGGTAGGATACGGGTTCTAAAACAAGCGGCCCACATTAGGGGCCCAAAACTTCGGCGCCCCTACATTGCACAGAAACGGGTTGATGGTGGTAGGCGGTTTGCGAAACAGGGAACCTGGTGTCGAGCACAAGAGACAGGGCTGAAGTTCTTGTGGAGAAGTGGCAGTGTTCGGATCGGATTTGGGTTTGAGGAATTTCGATGTTGGGTGAAGGAATTGGGGCTTAGGTTTACGGCTTGCGGATCAGATTCAGGGTCAGGGTGAAGGTTTGCGTATCTTCTGCCTTTTGGCGGCCAGAAAAGTTTGGGGGATTCGGGTTGGTAGGGGTGAGGGTGACAAGTTAGGTTTAGGCTCCATGGTCTCAAGGTTTGAGGACCATGGGAGCTTTTGAGAGGGTTTGGGGTTTGGGGCTCATGCGTTTGGGGTTCCATTCTTTGGGGTATAGGCTTAGCGCTCGGCGCAAACGTGCGCCACAACTCTCAAAACCCTGAGCCCTAAACCCCTCCAGCAAGCCCCAATCCTCCAACCACAAGGCCTAAGCCCCTATAAACCCGAAACCCGAAACCCTAAACCCTAAACCCTAAACGCCCCTATAACCCCCTGACCCCTGACACTTCTGCCCACGTCGGCCACCTCGAGGTTCTCGAAACTTCACCTCGTGCGCGGGCACGGTCGCGATCAAAAGACTGCGCGCGCTCTCTCTGGTGTTTGTGGGTGCAGGGTTTGCCCTAAACCCTAAACCCTAAACCCTAAGCCCTAAACCCCAAACCCTAAACCCTAAACCCTAAACCTAAACCCTAAACCTTTCAAGACCCAGGGTGGCAGTGTGGGCATACTTGGAGGTTCATGGGTGCTTGTCAGTAGGGGCCCTGTGCAGTACAACCCTGAACCCTGAACCTTAAACCCTAAAACCCTGAAACCCTGAAACCCTGAAACCCTGAAACCCTGAAAGCCTAAACCCTAAGCCCTAAACCGCCGCAACAGCCAACTTTCCAAAGCCCTTGAGGGGTTTGGGGTTGGAGGGGCCAAGAAGCTTGAACCCCCAAAGACTCATGTTACAAGTTTTTTCAGAGGGGGGTTTTGAGTTCAGGGTTTGGGGTTGGGGTTTGGGGAGGTCCGAGGGTTTAGGGTTCCTGGGGGAACCTTAGGGAAGGTTGAGGGTTCAGGGTTTCAGGGCCCCTAAACCCAAAACCCTAAACCCTAAACCCTAAGCCCTAAACCCTAAACCCTAAACCGTGCAAGGCTGGAGGAGTTGGCCCATCATCTGGAGCGTCGTCACAGGCGGGCAGTCACGTTGACGGAAGGGTCTTTGCTAGGTCGCTGGTCAGGTTGATGTAGAGTTTAGAGTTTAGGGTAAGGGTTTAGGGTTGAATAGAAGCCTGTGGGTCCTAAGGCCTATAGCATCACGGTAGCCCATAGAAATCTATCCCATGGCCAACACAAACCCCGAGAAAGCGCTGGAAGAGAACTCAGCATTGGTGCTCCATGACTTGATTAAGAGGAAGAAGAAGAATCTGGCAAAGACCATCTTGCCATATATGCGCGGGTTCAAGGACGTGAAGGAAACAATGAAGAAGTTGGGCATCAAGCAGGACGATGATGAAGATTAAGTGCAGGTCGATGTGCCGAAGGAGACGCCCCAAACCACCATCTGAATCAAGATCGGGACAATGGATTAACCAGTATATCTGACTTCCCATGTGCCGGCGGGGTGCCCTTTCAACACGGCAAGAGAACCGGGCCGAAAGACCTTAAACCCTGAAGCCATAGACCCCCAATGGCACCTTTGGGTTGAGAGTTAAGGGTTGCGGGTTCCCGTAATTTTGGGTTTGGGTTGCCTTTACTTTACAATGAGCCCCATACCACAGACAGAGGTCTCTTTTGCATTTTCGGGGTACAGGGGCAAACCTACGACAGGACCCGAAAGAAATTTCCAAGATGATCACTATATGATCCCTACATAGAAGCATCATGAATACAACAGCCCAAACGAACCATTCTAGCTGACACATGTGTGTCGAGCTGTTCTTTCTTGGGGTAGCTACATGCTCCTTTCAATATGGGCTCTCAAAAGGGGGCCCCTTTATATAGTGCCTATGTACCCAATACAACCGCAGGGCTCATACTTCAGAACCCTTTAAAGAAGGTTAGGTAGGTACCATGTTAAGGGCCCATGAAGCTACCCTCAGACTCTATCAAAAGCTGGACAGAGTGGATCTCTGGCCTGTAGTCCCTGCGCCGGGACACGGCTTGAGACTTGTGTAAGCCCTGCACCAGGAGGCCCAGGCCCGAAACCCTAAACTCAAAAAAGCCCTAAGCCCTTAAGGTCCTGAATATAAACAACTTAAATCCTCTACACCCTAAACCCTAAACCTTAAACCCAAAACCCAAAACCCAAAACCCAAAACCTAAGCCCTCAACCTTGAACTCTGGAAGCCCCAAACCCTAAACCCCATCCACAGGCGGCAAGGCTGCGTGGCCTGCCATGGGACAGATGCTGTGGGAATTTTACGCGCCCTGCCGGCCTTTAGTTGGGTTCAGGGTTTAGGGTTTAGGGTTTGGGGTTTAGGGTTTAGGGTTTATTTAGGGTTTAGGGTTCAGGGTTCAGGGTTCAGGGTTCAGGGTTTAGGGTTTAGGGTTTACATCCGAGTCCTGGAGCGTCGAAAATCTGCAGCACTTGTTAAAAACCCTGAACGTGACATCCTACTTGGAGATTCATGGGTACTTATAAGCAAGGTCATAAGTACCCTACGTCAGGAACCATAGTTACCCTGCCAATATCCCCACCTCTAACGCCACTTCTAAGTACGCATAAACCTCCAATTAGCCCCGAGTCCTAAATCCTAATTCGTAAAAACTAAACCCTAAACCCTAACCCTAAACCCTAAACCCTAAACCCTAAACCCTAAACCCCGACATGCCAAACCTTAATCTATGCTCAGCATGCCCCCGAGGCTCTTTTTTGGCACCCTTCTTCCTTTTGTTTTCGGGCTTAGGCTCCCTTATAAACATCTTGTAACTTGACACCACAAAGGTTGGTCTAGTTGTGGGTGAAGGGTTTTAACATTTTCGGAGCCAGGGTTCATGGTGTAGGGTTGACGTTCAGGGGTCTTAGGGTTGAAGGTGTTGGGCTTAGGGTTGCTCACCCCCGTGAGCCGAACCGCCTCGCAGCCGTCACACGAGGCTTAAGGGGGGTTTCCGGGGTTGAAAGGTCTAGAAATGTGCGGGACCTACGCGAAACCCTAAACCCCTAAACCCTAAACCCTAAACCCCAAACCCCTAAACCGTTTTAGGCCTGTAGCGTTTTTGGCTTTCGGGGCGAGCAGCGCCTCCTTCCCGCAAGCCTCCTTTTGGGGGAGGGGTTGCCCCAAAGGACCTACGAAGGGATATTGGGCCATGGCACCCTCAAGAGGGGAATAGGGTTTAGGGTTTAGGGTTTGGGGTTTAGGGTTTTAGGGTTTAGGGTTTAGGGTTTAGAGTTTAGGAAGCCTTGCTACGAAGGACGCCGACCTTAGTATGGCTACTTGGGGGGCCCGTATACAAAGGTCTAGGACTTAGGGCTCTGCGTTTTGGCGAACCCTAGGACCGAACCCGAAAACCCTCAACCCTGAACCGCAGCAGACTGCTGTTTGCCCAGGACCTCTTCATCCCAACCAGGATCAAGGAGCTCCATGGTTTTTGTTGTCCTGAACTTGCTTTTGCTTTTGTTTATTGATCACACTTTTTTCCTTACTTTGCAACTGCTGTATTGTTATTGCAATGGTTGTGATTATCATGATAGTTGCTATGACCATCCTGTCATTCACTATAGGTATTGCGTTTTGGGGAGCGGGGGCTGTACGGAAGGTCTCTTCTTTTCTATGCCGCACCTAAAAGGGACACCCTAACTTGCAATCCCTACAAGGCTGAGGGCCAAGGACCCTGCAATACCAGGGCCCTGAACCCGAGAAGAAGTAGTCAGCCCCAATCAGCACTTCAGAACCCCGTGGGGCAGATTCAGATCTCAAAGTTTATCGTCCTTTTTGCTAGACACCCTGAATAGAAGCCCGCATAGATGTGTACCCAAACCAAAGACCCACCATCTAGATCAACCGTCATTACCACCCGAAATCCTAAACCCAAGCCCCTAGAACCTAGAACCCGGCAGCCCCATAACCCTGTAAGTCTCCAAAAGTTTGGATCACGCCGCTTTAGGGTTTAGGGTTTAGGGTGCCTCCGCCCCCCCCCCCAGGAGTCGCGCGACAAAAGCACGCCATGGAAGCCGCGGCAGGATAAGGCGGCTGGCAACCCCTGGCACCCACAAGCGCAACACTTGGAGGTTCATGGTACTGACTAACCCTAAACCCTAAACCCTAAACCCTAAAGTACTTATAAGCCACTTATAAGCCCCCGAAGTGGCCTAATATGGTTATAAGCACAGTTGCAAGTACAGTTACTATGTACAGTTACTATTGGTTCATAAGTACCATGAACCTCCAAGTAGGGGTTGAAGGGTTCGATTTAAGGCTTTAAGGGCCCCCTGTAACTTAGGGGCCTTAACTAATCATTTGAATAATATTTTTTTTTTGGGGGGGGGGGGGGGGAAATATAGGTTATTTATGCAGGGACCCTAAGGGAATAAGACTTGTTAGTAAATAGTCCGACCCCTAATTACATTGCAGGGCTTAGCGTGTAGAACCCAACTGGCAGGCGCCCAATTTCAAGATCACGTTCTCGCACGAACCAGTGGACCTATGCCGAACACCCCTGAACTCGAAGCCCACAAAACCCTACACTCATATGACCTGCATCCAAAACCCAAGCTGCGGAAGTGCAACCCTAAACCCTAAACCCTAAACCCTAAACCCTGAACCCTAAATTCTTATCCCTAAACGCCCTAAACCCTAAGCCCTGAGCCCTGAGCCCTGAAAGATCCAGCCAGCGAGGGTTGGAATTGTAGTACCACAATAATCCCTATGATGGACGGTTGGTATAAGGGGGGAACGTCCCAACCTACACCCTAAACCCGAAACCCCCTGATAAGAACCTCCTGTGTGAAGCAGAGATGTTCTTCCAGGTTGCTGGGGACCGTAGTGGAGGGTATAGGGTTGAGAGTTAAGGGTGTAGGGAAGAAGTTGGCTGAGAAGCTGGTTCTCGTCATCAGGATTTACAGACTTATGGACTTGAGTTTTCGGTTTTGGGGTTTATAAGCCCTACACCATACTAAACACCATCATAGCCCTGTATACTAACAATAAACCCTAAGCGTGAAATTCTAAACCCTGTTTAGCCAGTCAACCCTGCCATGAAGCCGACACCCTGACCGCCGCACCCCAAACCTTCAAAAAGGGTAAACCCTGTCCTGCAATTCCAAAACCTACACGCTAGAAGGTTATAACCCGGACCCCCCCCCCCCCCCCCCCCTCCCAAAGCGCCTAAACCCTAAACCCTAAACCCTAAACCCTAAACCCTAAACCCTAAACCCTAAACCCTAAACCCTATCTTGATTTAAAAGAACGACAGAGATTGGACTCAACGACTTCCCAAGAATAGCCCATGGCCAGGCGCGCATCAACTCACCCAGGGAAGCGCCTGGCGCTCGGCTTTAGGGTTTGGGGCTTAGGGTTTAGGGTTTAGGGTTCAGAGTTTAGGGTTTAGGGTTCAGAGTTTAGGGTTTAGGGTTCAGAGTTGAGGGTTTAGGGTTCAGAGTGTAAGGTTTAGGGTTCAGAGTTTAGGGTTTAGCGTTCAGAGTTTAGGGTTTAGGGTTTCGGGTTTAGGGTTCAGAAGGGCCTTGCTCTGAAGAGTCGGCTGGTTCAGCGCTGGCAGGTCCCTTCCGCTGTGGCTTCTGGTCCACCTGGGACTCTCTATGTTTAGGGGTTAGAGTTTAGGGTTTAGAGTTTACGGTTTAGGGTTTAGAGTTTAGGGTTTAGGGTTTAGGGTTTAGGGTTTAGGGGGTTAGGGTTCATTTATAGTAGGAACGACCCCTTAATTCGTAGGCAGAACCCCATAAAACGGTAAACCCTTAGGGCTGCCTGAGGCTCAAAAAAGCCCAATAAGCCTTGCATAATGCCGCCCAAAAACACGTAAACAAGAGTTCTTGGAGCCTTAGGGAAAGGGTTTAGGGTTTTGGAATTGAGGTCCGGGGTTTGGCGCATATGCACGTATGAAGAAGCAAATATGGCAGACATGAAAAACAATATCAATATAAATACAAAAAAATTAATATTAATACTAATATAGATATAGATATAAATATAAATACACATACATATATACATACACGTATGTCCTTAGTTATGTGGTTGCTTACTTGTTTGTTTACTTATAGTTGTTCGAATTTGGTTACATGCTTTTCAGTTTTTCGGTGATGATTTACAGAAGAGCATTTTATCCGAGGTCTCTCAGGGCCAACCTAGAGTAGAACCCTGTTCGGAGTCCATCGGGCTTGTACAGCCCCTCAGGAAGTCTTGTTTGGGGTTGGGGGTTTGGGGCACCCTAAACCCTAAACCCTAAACCCTAAACCCTAAACCCTAAACCCTGAACCCTTTAAGAGTTGCAAAATGAGTCTCTTCCACAGAGCTGGACCCAGCTCCTGGGTGCCCTACTGGTGCGATACCCCCGCCCCCCCCCCCCCCCCCCCCCCCCCCCCCCCCGCGCCCGCTACACCCTGAAAACCCTCAAACCTCAAAAGTCCTTTTAAAGCCCTGAAGCCCGGCTTCAGGGTTTAGGGTTTAGGGTCTGGGGGAGGGGTGAATGTTTTTTGGGATGTAGCTGATTACCACTCTCTTCATTGCAGGAGCTCGGTAGGTCTTGGGGATGTCAAGGCCCATGCGCTTCTGCCGCACCACAGCACAGCACATGCTTTGGCTGAAAAGGAGCCCTGCCCCCCCCCCCCCCCCCCGGCCCCCCACTCGCACAGGTTTCACCAGAAGCTCGCCGAAAGGCGGATAACCCTAAACTTAAACCCTAAACACTAAACCCTAAACCCTAAACCCTAAACCCTAAACCCGAATCCGCCACTTCCAGCCATCCTGGCGACCACCTGGCTGACCATGGGCGAGGTCGCTTGGGTGAGAGCACACTCTTCTGGTGCTTTCTTCTGCAGTCTCGGGCACCACTTGCACCAAAGTGCAGCAGTCCTGAAATGCTCAACCAATCTTAGGAAGAGCTGCTCTACGACAAGTCACTGACTTTCCTTTCGACAGTGCTCCCGAATGCCGAGAGCACGATGGCTGGCGCCAGGGAGGATGTGGATGAGTCGGCAAATCTCTGAGGACGCAGCAGCGCAGCAGGCAATAGACACAACGTTTGGGTGCCCCCACTTGGCGGTGGTTCTTGTTGCCTGTGGTCGTGTTTTTGCGTTTGTCGTGGCCAGAGGGTTTAGGGTTTAGGGTTTAGGGTTTAGGGTTGCAGGTGGCAGCCTGTCCAAGGAGTGGGGCTTTGTGATTGCGGAGCCTTCCTGTCTTGCAGAGGCAACTCTGGCTCTACAGGTAAACACATTCGGGTGAAACAAGCTGGGATGGAATTCTATAAGGTACATCCAGCTGCAGATGTCAAGAACATGAGAAGCACCATGAGCAGAACGTGTCCGCTCCCTGTGGACGTGCTCTTCTCATGGTGCCTCTCGTGTTGTTGGCATCTGCAGTTGGGCATACCTTGTGGATTTCCATATGATGTTCATCACAATATGCATGCTTACTTACGTTTGAGGGGACTATGGGTCTGTCTGCGAAGCAGATCAGCAAAGCCAAGCGCCCATCTCCTCTTCGTCGAGGTCGGGAGTGACAAGAGCCTTACCATTCCCGGCGTACGAATCGCGGTGTAGGGTGAAGCCCTAATCACCTTTTAGCCCTATTTGTGCCAGAACATCCGAGCTAGGATGCCCAGTAGTACCCTTATTCCCCTTTTTTGGGGGGTTTAGGTTCCCTTATAAACCCCTTTTAAGCAAAAAAGGGCACCCTTTCTAAGCCTTGGTTACTGGGCAGCCTAGAGAGACGCTGGGGCCGAAAAGGGACCGAGCCCTCACAAGAAAAAGTCGACATCGCCTGCGCAGAGTTATGGGGCCTCGGAGCTTTGAAGAATCTTGGGTTTAGGGTTAGGGTTTAGGGTTTAGGGTTTAGGGTTTAGGGTTTAGGGTTTAGGGTTTAGGGTTTAGGGTTTAGGGTTTAGGGTTTAGGGTTTAGGGTTTAGGGTTTAGGGTTTAGGGTTTAGGGTTTGTGGCTTTGCGGCTTTGCGGCTTTGTGACTTAGGGGTTGTCTTAGGGCTCAGCTGAGCTGCAAGGGTCTCGTGTGGCTTCGGGCTTATTCGAAAGCTCTTTTGACTGTAGGAGTAAGCCTGCTTACTCAGTACCCCCCCCAATTAGAAACCTTAGTGGAATTCCCCTAACCCACCTTGCTATACCGGCTTCCAAGCAGGGCCAGCATTTAACCCGCTGAACTAACAATGCCCTAACCTTCTTTAAATGGTTCTGATGTGCGGGCCCTTAATTTGTATATGGCAGAAAAGGGGTATGTAAGGGGTACCCTGTAAAGGGCCCATGCTAAGGGACCATGCAACTACCCTAACAGACCCGTCTAAACCCTAACCTAAAACCTAAAACCCCAAGGCCCTAAACCCTAGACCCATTTAAGGGCCCATAGCTACCTTAAACCCTAAACCCTAAACCCTAAACCCTAAACCCTAAACCCTAAACCCTAAACCCACTCAGGCCCACGGTGCCTATGGGCAGCCGCAACGTGGGGATGAAGAGGGAGCTCGATGGTGAGGGGAGGCCGGGCCCCGTTTCTTGCTAAGATCAGCTAGGGTTTAGGGTTTAGGGTTTAGGGTTTAGGGTTTAGGGTTTAGGGTTTAGGGTTTAGGGTTTAGGGTTTAAGGGCCTCTAATCCTAGAAGCCCTGGTCATTCGGCTTTGGGAGGTTCAGTCCCTGTCATATTGTGGACCCTTAGGCTTAGGGTTCCTCAGAAGGAACGACAAGTCAGAGTGACCCCTCATCTCCTACTTGAAGGTTCATGGGTACTTAGAAGTAGGGTTATAAGCACTCGAACTAGGGTTGTAGCCATAGTTGCCCCACTCATCACCCCAGTTTTACGTACCCATGAAGCTCCAAGTAGGCCATACAACAAATCGAAGTATGACAACCGACATCCCCAACCTGGAGGGTAGTGACGTGCGAAGGGTTTAGGGTTCGGCGACATCAACATTGTGACACCAAGCCGTTTGTTAAACCCACGAAGGACTATCGAAATTGCAACCTCTTGAAGGGGGCAGAACAGTTCTGTCCCGAAGCCCCCTAATCCTTCAATGCGCAAACCCACCACCTTGAAACCTTAGCAGCGCACTCGGCCTAGAACCCCAAACAACCCAAGCCCTCATCCCGCCTCTTGAGGCCGGAACGCCCGCCAAGCGTGACTGGGCCCTAGCAATGAAGCGCAGGTTTAGCCAGTCCAAGCGTGGTTGGAGGTTCATGGGTACTTATCGTAAGTAGAGAAAACAAGGGTTATTATTGGGACCCCAACAAGCACTTAAGACTTAAGCCCCATAAACCTCTGCCGGCTCTGAACAACAATGTGGCCGATAGAACTTCATTGTTGATTTCCATAAGGGGCCAGAGCGTGCAATTAAACAGGGTTGCAACTAAACCCCAAACCCCCAAAACCCTAAGCTCCTGAACGGCTCAACTTCCTGAACCCTGAAAACCCCCCCCCCCCCCCCAAAACCGTGTGGTTTTCAGGGTTTGGGGCTTAGGGTCTAGGGCGACTTTTTTGTGTTACTTAGAGGGTCTTTGGGTTGGGAAATGCGGGCCTGGAGCCAAGTCAGGCATGCAGGAGTTTAGGGTTCAGGGTTTAGGGTTTAGGGCTAGCTTGCCTGCCCATGAGCCCTCATCTAGATGTTCCCCTTTCGAGGCGGGAAGCTGCCATGGCGGTGTTGGCCTACCGCAAGGAACAAGGCACGTGTTGATGCCAGAGCCCATAGCACCTAAGCCACTTAAGGGTCCATGTGGCTATAGAGTATATTCCTTTGGTTCTAAAGCTACTATGTGGGAGCCCCGTGAAGGCCCATGCGTATACTATACAGATACGTGGACCCTTAGACAAACCCTCAACCCTTTGACACGCAACTACGTGCTTGCTGCAGTCCGAAGGGTTGCCGAAGGCTTTTGTGTTTGAGGGCCATTGGTAGGAGGGTTTTTGAAGACTTCGGAAACTTTGGCCCCTAAACTCTAAACCCTAAACATACCTAAACATACCTTCACCCGAAGCCCTAAACCCTAAACCCTAATCCCTAAACCCCAAACGCATGGGAGCTTTGGGAGGGCTCTTCCCAAGCGAGGGGGCGCCCGAAACCCGCGGAGGCAGCCGGCCAGCCGGGCTTGAGTTCATAGAAGCTGAGCCTGGACC
>CAJNDS010002596.1:0-10000 GCA_905221605.1 Symbiodinium natans | reverse complement strand
TCAGGTTTTGGGTTTTGGCGCGCTGGGGGTGAAGTGGGCTGACAGTTCAAGGTCGAGAGGGGGTTCTGGGTTTTAGACAGGAGCCTCAAGATTGAGAGGTTGTCTAGGATGCCCAGTAGTACCCTTATTCCCTTTTTTTGGGGGTTTCGGTTCCCTTATAAACCCCTTTAAGCAAAAAAGGGCACCCCTTTTTAAGCCTAGGTTACTGGGCAGCCTAGTTGTTTTGTTCTCGGGTTTCGGGCTTTGACGGTCCAGGAGGGAGCGGGGAAGGAAGATGCGAGGAGCCAAGGTGCGCTTTAGGGTTAAGAGGACTTACTGAGCCCGGCTGGGAATGAATGTTTAAGATGGAAGGCCCGTATAGCTCCCATATTGCCTTACTCGGAGGTCCATAGGTACTTCTAAGTCAATAGGGTTATTCTAAGTACCCCATGAATCCCATGCATCTCCAAGTATATATAGCTTTCGACACCGGTCGAACTTGTCTCTCAGAACATCCTCAGCTTACTGGGTTTTGGAACCAGGGTTATGAGTTCGGGGAACTCTAAACCCTAAACCTGAAACCCCTAAACCCTAAGCCCAAAGCCCTAAACCCTAGACCCTAGACCCTGGACCCAAAACCCTACCCATCACAGCTCTGACCTTCAGGTCGGCCTCCGCGGAAACATGATCGAAGCCGGCGGGTGCGGAGGCTTTCAGGGTTCTGGGCGTTAGGGTTCAGGGTTCAGGGTTCAGGGTTCAGGGTTCAGGGTTCAGGGTTTAGGGTTTAGGGTTTAGGGTTTAGGGTTTAGGGTTTAGGGTTTAGGGTTTAGGGTTTAGGGAGGGCCCTGATACCCCTCTTGTTTTGTTTACTTTTTTTGTGCCCCTCCTAAGTACACTTCCGGGCATCTTTAGCCCTAAGTATTGAACCCCTGAACCCTGAACCCGATAAAGGGTTTAGGGTTTAGGGTTTAGGGTTTAGGGTTTAGGGTTTAGGGTTTAGGGTTTAGGGTTTTCCGTATGGGCGTGGAGCTACGGAAATGTATTGTAGCTGGGACAGCGATGATGTCATTCTTGCCGGCAGTTTCCCTGTTTTGGCTTGGGCTCTTGATATCCGGGATACCAAAACTGTGACAGTTTAACTCGGTTTCGGCCCTATTTCGTGGGAGCTCGAACTCTACTCGAAAAGACCTTGGGAAACCTAAACCCTAAACCCTAAACCCTAAACCCTAAACCCTAAACCCTCGCAGTGGGCCCCCAAAACCTTCGAACTCCCTCTTTGCAGGCTGCTTGCGGCCATGGCCCAAGTCGAGAAGTTGTCCGTGCTGTGCCAGCAACCCGGCTGCAAAGGTATCGGGTTCAGGGATCAGGGCCCTTTGCTTTGAGATCGATGTAGCCTAAACCCTAAACCCTAAACCCTAAACCCCGATGTAGGCAATCCCTCGCTCCGGGACATGCCGGAACAGCTAATTTTCCGGCACAAGGGTTCGCGGCGGTTGCTGTGTTTCGGCGCAACGGACGCTGTGTTTGGGTGTACCGGACCATGTGTTTCGGGGGATGTGCTCTGGTGTACCGGAGGATGACGGCCTCGGCCATATGTCAAGACTGCCGGTAGCGCAACAGCCACAGCAGATCATGTAGAGTTAGCCCAAAAAGTTTAGGGCTCAGGCTGTATAGAGTTAAGGCTTTATAAGGTTCAGAACCTCAGGTTCCATACGAGTGCCTGCATGCTTACATATGCAACTTGCAACCCTCAGGCTAAAAGGTCCCAGAAAATGCCTTCTGTAGTCTTAGTACTTATAATATTGTAACATGGTCTCTCACCCAAGGCTTCAAATAGAAGGTCTTAGAGCCTAAGATTTAGCCTTAGGGTAGGTGCAAGTGCTCATGCGGTGCAGGTACATGGGGCCTTGGACAAGGCAGGAGCAGCGCGAGCTCTGGCGCTGAAGGGGTTTTGGGTTTCGGCTACAAGGCCTTTGTGTTTGAGGGTTTTTGTTGGCCCCGAAACCCTCAACCCTAAACCCTAAACTGGAGTTCTTGGTCGGGTGGTGCAGTTTTTGTGTTTTTGGGGGTTTTGGGTGTAGGATTAGGCGTTTAGGGCTTTTAGGGCTTTTGGGGCTTTTGGGGCTTTGGGGGTTAGGGGTTTTGTTGGGGGTGTAGGGGTTAAAGGCTTCTGCCTTGGACACCACGGGTCGTACTCTTTGGTTTGGGCGAGGTTGGTTCCCTTGAAAGAAGGAGCCACTTAGGGTAGAAAAAATCAGCTTTTCCGCATCTAGCAGACTGAGAGAACCGATGTCATGCGATGTCAGTGATGTCTTTAGGGTCTTGGCTTTGTGCTTCTTTTTGGGCGGTTTTCTTTTTGTATCTTGTGCGTGTGTGCCTAAACCTAAACCCTAAACCGGAAACCCTAAACCCTAAACGGTAAGGGTGGGAGGGGTGGGGGATGGGCTCAGGGATAAACCCTAAACCCTAAACCCTAAACCCTAAACCCTAAACCCTAAACCCTCCACGGGGCCCCGCCATGGTCGCAGGCTGTCCTATGACGAGCTCCGGGCGCAGATTCTCGAGGAGCTGTGGCTGTCGCGGTCCATGGTGGGGGCCTTCAGTGGGTTCAGTGTTTAGGGTTTAGGGTTTAGGGTTGAGGGTTTAGGGTTTAGGGTTTAGGGTTTAGGGTTTAGGGTTTAGGGTTTAGGGTTTAGGGTGGGGGGCTTCAGTCTCCTGAATTCTGGTACCCTAAGCCCTAAAGCCTAAAACCCCAAGCCTTGAACCCGAAACCCGAAGCCCGATTTGTCAACCCTAAGCCCTCAAACCCTAAGCCTTAAACTGGAAAACCTTTCATTTGTTGTAGACTTTGGTCCGAGCTCTCTGCATTTAAATCCTTCGGAGAGTTCTGGGGTTTAGGGCTTTGGGGTTTGGAGTTGTAAGGTTTTGAAAGGTCTGGACCTGAGACCCTAAACCCAAGAGACCCAGATTAAAGATGCCCAGGGTTTCGGGTTTAGGGTTTAGGGTTTAGGGTTTAGGGTTTAGGGTTTAGGGTTTAGGGTTTAGGGTTTAGGGCTTCTGTGAACTTCCCAGCTTCTGGATGCGGAAAGAATCAGAGGTTTTTGCGTTGAGGGCTTAGGGTTTGGCTCAGGCTCCTTCGACACGGGTGCCCCTCCCCAGAGCCCCACACCCTATCACTAAGAACCCTGAACCCTGAACCCTGAACCCTGAACCCTGAACCCTGAACCCTGAACCCTGAACCCTGAACCCTGAACCCTGAACCCTAAACCCTAAACCCTAAACCCTAAACCCTAAACCCAAGCCTCTGCAAGAGCTTGCAGGTGAAGATGCACCAGCTCCTGCGTCGTCTCCCTGGCCTCCAACTTGTCTACTGCTAGCCGGGTGTAGGTTCAGGGTTCAGGGTTTAGGGTTTGGGGTTTGGGGTTTAGAGTTTAGGGTTTTGGATTTAGGGATTAGGGTTCAGGGTTTAGGGTTTAGCGTTCAGGTTCAAGGGTTTAGGGTTTGAGTCACATGGGCTTCTAGGTTTTGAAGCCCTCTAAACTCCCTGACCCTAAACCCTAAACAGCCCAAACCCTGCACTCACACGTTAACAACGCCACGAAAATCGCGGTGTAGGTTTCTTTCCCCCAAGCCCGAAACCCTAACAGCCTAGTCCCGCAGTTGTCGTTGTCACGTCAGCCCCGACCCTACACCGCCCACTAGGGCAGTAGGGCTTAGGATTTCGGGTGTTACGGGTTTAGGGTTTAGGGCTAGGGTTTAGGGCTAGGGTTTAGGGCGGTTTTTGTTTGGGTTGAGGGTTGGGAGCTTAAGGCTTAGCCCTCAACAGTTGAGGTTTAAGGTTTTTGGTTGAGGGTTTAGGCCCCAGTTGCAGGTTAAGCCTGTGAAAAGGGCGCCTGTGTAGAATGTGTGTAGGTAACACGCACATGTACCGAAGCATTTCGTCAGCATGTCTGTATCTGTATATTTCTTACATACATATTTTGCCTTGCCACATGTTTGTTTTGTACAAACTTATCAGAGAAGTGTGTTGGGCGCGACACGCACTTGTCTGCGTGTGCAACCCCAGTCTCTTTATGCCACACGTGATTTCTTATTTGGTTCTTTGCATACACTTGTTGGCTAGAAGCATCCGGGTGGCTGCACAAGAAGAGTTCATGAAATGCGTTGCGTTTTTGGGGTAAGGCTTGCCTTTTAACATGTAGACTGGTATAGAAGATGCTGCTCTCTCAGTGGCTAGTGAACGTCTCAAAATCTCACACCTAAACCCCAGACCCTGAAATCTTTGTGGGTGACTCCTTGAGCCTGCTTGCACATTCCCCCCTTCTTTGTCGCACCAGGATGCTTGGGTCTTCTAGTCCTTAATCCACCCTATGCAGAGCCTATGTAAGGGGTTCTACCTCAAGAATAGCCAGCCAAATTCAATCCCAAGCCCCTTGAACTAGGTATTGTACCCTAAACCCTAAACCCTAAACCCGAAGCCCCAGGTCAGTCGCACTTCAGATACGGGTCTCTGGACAGCCGCCACCTCAGATGCCAACAAAGCAGGATGCATGGGCAAGCTTACTCTGGGTAGGCCCTTGGGATATTTTTGTTTTATCCCTTGTTGGGGTTAAGAGGATCAGATTTAGGCATATTTTCAGAGGGTTTTAAGAGCCATCCTAGTACTTTTCGACGCCTTATTACACCCTGAGCCCCAAACCCCGAACCCCCCTCCCCTGGCCCAAGGCCTCAAACCCTGTAAATCCCTAAACCCTAAACCTTAAGCCCCAAGCCCTAAGCCCTAAGGGATGCGGATCAAAAAAAAATTTATTTGGGATCAAGAAAAAATTTATTTAGGATCAAGAAAAAAATTTTTAGGATCAAAAAAAATTATTCTGTTCTTCCGACGGAGAAAGAGAAAATGGGATGGAGGGAGGGAGAAAAGGAGGGAGGGAATGAAGGGCGGAAGGACGGAAGGACAGGAAGGAAGGAAGGCAGGAAGGAAGGAAGGAGGGAAGGAAGGAAGGAAGGAAGCAAGGAAGGAAGGAAGGAAGGAAGCAAGGAAGCAAGGAAGCAAGGAAGCAAGGAAGCAAGGAAGCAAGGAAGCAAGGAAGCAAGGAAGCAAGGAAGCAAGGAAGCAAGGAAGCAAGGAAGCAGGGAAGGAAGGGAAGGAAAGGAAAGGAAAAAGGAAAAGGAAAAGGAAAAGGACAAGGAAGGCCGGAATCAAGAAAGACAGAAAAAGGCAATTTCACAAAAGAAAGAAAGCAAGGAAGACGTCGTGCCAGCCTGCTTCAAAGCATACGTATTCTGGCCTTTGGTTGCTTGGTGCTGTGCTCCTAAGGTCCTCTGGTCACGTGGTCCTCTGGTCCTCCGGTCCTCCGCTCCTCTGGTCCCGTGGTTTCCCGGTCCCGTGGTCAGAGTTTTTTTCATGTTTATGCTTTTTGGTCATAATGGTATATTTAGTTCTGTAGGAAAACATAACACAACATATGATATATGTATGTGTATATATTAAAACAAAGTACAATGATATTATATAGTGGAATAGAGTATCATAGAACACAATATCGTATAGTATACCTTTGCATGATAAAAAAATATCAGAAATCGTAGTAAGAAAGCGTATATGTATATATTTAATGCTATTTGTATATATAAAATTCAAAATACACAATACATATTTATTGTTTGTTTGGCGCCGGGCAAGCTTGTTCAACGCGTATGAATCCCTTCCAAACCCATGATGCGAGCATTGTGTTTGCAAATGGGGGGGGTCTGCGCCCCCCCCCCCCCCCTCAAACCCCCCGCTGCTTTTTTAAGCCAGCGTATGAATATCCTTTCCAAACCAATGATGCGAGCGTTGTGTTTGCAAATGGGGGGGGCTGCGCCCCCCCCAACCCCCCCGCTGTTTTCTTAGTCCGGGCAAGCTTGCTTCAAAGCACATGAATCCTTCCAATCCCATGATGCGAGCACTTTTTTGCATAATATAATAATACACAAAAACACAACACTTTTCAAGTATATACAAGAATATGCAGCAATATACACGTAAAACAAGAATAACTTACAACAATTTTCAGAAAATGACAATAGTATTCAATAATCGACAACAATATACAATAATACAAAAAAATGTACAATAATACACAACAATATATACAATAATTTTCGAAAATATTCAAAAATATACAGTAATATAGAAAAACACAAAAACTCAATGACATGCAATAATGTAACATAGTATACAATAATTTACAATAATAGACAATAATCTACAATGACATACAATAATATACTATAATATAGAATCATCTGCAGTAACATACAAAGAAAACTCAATATTATAAAATAATTTACAGTAATCTACAAAAAAGAGAATAATACACAATAACTTTGAAAATGTACAATAACATTCAATAATATGCAACAATATAAAGTATTATACAAAGATACAAGAATATACACGACAATACAATAATACTCAACAAAATGTACAACAATATACAATAATATGCAAGAATGTACAATGTCATACAATACTATACAAGAATATACAATGCTATGCCATAATATACATGCTTCAGAGTATACGCATTTTTTGGAAACTTCTAATGCCAAGATGCCAGCATTGATTTGCAGCCTCTGCAAACTCAGAAATGCTGCTATTTTCAGTATTTCCAGCCTTTGAAATCGCAGAAATGCTGCTATTTTCAGTATTTGCAGCCTCTGGAAACTCAGAAATGCTGCAGTGTACAGTGTTTCCAGCTTCTGAAAGCGCAGAACTGCTGCTATATACAATATCTGCAGCCTCTCTGGGAACTCAGAAATGCTGCTATTTTCAGTAGTTCCTGCATAAATGCTGTGTTTTTCCGGTATTTAGAGCTTGCGAACGGCCAGAACTGCTGCATTTCTGAGCGTTTACGGCCTCCGCTTCGCTTGCAAGAAGCCTTCGAAGCCTTCAGTAAATTATTTTTTGATCCCAAATAAGTTTTTTTTGATCCGCCTAGAAATAAATTGTTTTTGATCCCAAATAAATTTTTTTGATCCCCTACCCGTATCCCTAAGCCCACCAACAAAAACAACTTCGCGAAGGTCGGGCGAGGCTGCTTGAGACCCTGGTCCCCTCCGCGCCACGCCTGTGGCTGGTGTCGGACCGGACACTCACGCGCCAGGGCCCCCGGGTGTGGGTCTAGGGTTTAGGGTTTAGGGTTTAGGGTTTAGGGTTTAGGCTTCTTACCTGGTCCCCCATTAGTACCCCTAACCATGCCGTAATTTCATGGCCTTAGCCCCAGGCAAGCGGCTTGCCAGCGTTCGAAGGTAATGTTCCGGTCTTTGACCCTCTTTGGAGTATTGGTCGTGGTTTGGTGCCTTAGCATGGATTATGAGAAGGGCTGCTCGGCTTGCCCAACAGCGTGGTTGAACACCTTGTGGGTTAGGGAGCCATGCAGATGTGCTTTGTGTTTGTTTCTTTGTTAGTCAAACCGCTGGAGTCCTTTCGAAAGGGATTGTGCTACACTTGGGGGGTCAAAAGAAGACCCGCATTCTTGAAAGGCGAAAAACCCTAAAACCCTGAAAGCCCAAAACCCCAAAATCCCAAAACCCTAAACCCTACAAGTCTAAAACCCTGTGTTTAGGTGTCGGGATGAGGCGTTGCCAAAGTTAAGAGTTCAAAGGAGCAGCTGGGGCTTCCTAGCTTAGGGTTTAGGTTTAGGGTTTAGGACCCTAAACCCTAAACCCTCAACCCTAAACCCCAAACCCCAAACCCTACACCCTAACCCTAAACCCTCTCAGAAGGTAGCGTGGTGTAGCCATCAGTGAGGCCTTGGGCGCTTGCCATCGCCTCGTGAGTTTGACCAGCTGACCCTGGCTTCGGATGCTCACAAGGCAGCCCAGCTAGCTGCCAGGGCTTAGGGTTAGGGTTTTGGGTTTAGGTTTTTTTGGTTTAGGGGTTTGGGTTTTTGGTTTAGGGTTTAGGTTTAGGGTCTAGGGTTTGGGGTTTCGGGTTTGGGGTTTAGCTAATACACTCACACTTAGGGGTTCATGCTGGATAGGGCACCCTAAACCCTAAACCCTACACCCGAAACTAGCCTGAAATAAGCCTCTGCAAGCCTGAGTCTGAGCGGGCCACTTGCACATCTTCTGGCCCGGAGGGTTTAGGCTAGTTTAGCGTTTAGGGAGAGCTTTCAAGGCCCTACTCAAAGGTTCCTGGGTAGTTATAAGTAGGGCGCGATGTGGGGGAACTACGGTTTTAACCTTTTCAGGGTGCTTATAACCCACCATGAACCTCCAAGTAGACTGCCTAGACCGGCCTCAAGTACTTGGTAGCCCAATGGTACCTTTTTCCCTTTTTGGTTCAAGGTTGACCCAAGGTTCCCTTATACAGTTACCAACCCCAAAAAGGGTACCTTATCGAATATGGTTACAGGGCTACCAAGGAGTAATTTAAACCCTAAACCCGCGACCCAAACCCCTAAACCCTAAACATCCCTAGAGCACAGGGAGCCTTTGAGTGAAGATGCAAAGACACTTGCAGGAAGGCAGGTACAGGGCTGAGAATTCCTTCAAGGGAAGCTCTAGAGGGGTGGGAGGCTTTAGGACTTTGTTTGTTCTCAGTTTGCGTGCAACTTTGTGGAGTTTGGAGCTGAGCCCTCCAGATGTGGGGGGTTGGGTTCAGGGTCTGGGGGCATTTGGAGGGAGGTTTTCGAGTCTAGGAGTCTAGGGTTTCCCTTGAGTAAAAGGGTTTAGGGTTTAGGGTTTGGGGTTTAGGGTTTAGGGTTTGGGGTTTGGGGTTTGGGGTTTGGGGTTCAGGGATTGGGTTTAGGGTTGTTTAGGGTTTAGGGTTTAGGGGGCCGCCCTGCCAGGAACATGGGTCAAATGCCGTGGTGCTGATTGCGGTGCACCGCTGGAGGAGCCAAAGCCTCAGGGCCGGAAGCAGAGGGCGTGGACACCCTAAACTTCCTAAACCCTGACACTGTTGGTCTCTCGCGTTTGTCAATCCACCAAGTATCAAAAAACTTTCGACTATTAAAAAAGCAATGTAAAATCACAATAAAGTCTATGTTCTCTATCTTCCCCTCTCTCTCTCTCTTTTTACCTCCTCTCCTCTCTCATTGCCTGCTGGAAGCCCGATGTTTGCAGAAGTGCTCTAGACGCATCAAGCCAGCTTCCGTAAAGGACAGTACTACACCACGTTCAAGGGTGTACGGTCTACATCCCCAGAACCCAAAACGAAGCAAGGTTTTATTCCTAGCATCCCCCAAAGAACCGCACATCTACACTCACCAACACTGATAAAGAGCCCTAAAAAAAGCACACACACACACACCCCACAAGAGCAGTAGGATACATCCTGTTTCATGTGCCTTTCTCTGGGCTTCAGAGCTTCTCGGGGCTTTAAATTGCTTGAGGCAGAAGCAGGCCTTCCGAAGCCCTAAACCCAAACTCCGAACGACGAAAGGAACACAGACACACACACACACACACACACACATAGACACAGACACAGACACAGACACAGACACAGACACAGACACAGACACAGACACAGACAGAGACACAGACACAGACACAGACACAGACACAGACAGACACAGACACAGACACAGACACAGACACAGACACAGACACAGACACAGACACAGACACAGACACAGACACAGACACAGACACAGACACAGACACACACAGACACAGACACAGACACAGACACAGACACAGACACAGACACAGACACAGACACAGACACAGACACAGACACAGACACAGACACAGACACAGACACAGACACAGACACAGACACAGACACAGACACATACACAGACACAGACACAGACACAGACACAGACACAGACACAGACACAGACACAGACACAGACACAGACACAGACACAGACACAGACACAGACACAGACACAGACACAGACACCGACACAGACACAGACACAGACACAGACACAGACACAGACACAGACACAGACACAGACACAGACACAGACACAGACACAGACACAGACACAGACACAGACACAGACACAGACACAGA